>CAJQZJ010033927.1:6806134-6832066 GCA_907164525.1 Lophiomys imhausi
GTGTGTGTGTGTGTGTGTGTGTGTGTGTGTGTGTGTGTGTGTGTGTGAAGTATTTAGGTTTAACTATGTCGTTGTTTGGAGTGTGGATCAGCATATAAACCTGTGTGGTATTTAAGCTGTTCATATGCTTGGCATTAAGAAATCAAATACACTGGCACACTGCTTAGAATGTGAGGATTTAAAGCAGATTTTCCCTCCTGTTCATTACTGTGAATGACTGTGTTGCCTTTAGAAAGATAAGTTAACACGACCCAGCCATACCATTCCTGAGCATACATCCAAAACATTCCTCACCAAACCACAAGGATATCACCTCAAGTATGTTCATAGCAGCTTTATTCATAATAGCTAGAAACTGGAAACAATCTAGATGTCCTTCAACAAAATAATTGATTAAAAACTGTGGTACATTTACACAATGGGATACTACTCAGCTATCAGAAACAAGGAAATCATGTAATTTGCAGCCAAATGGATGGAACTAGAAAAACTCATCCTGAGTGAACTAACCCAGACTCAGAAAGATACACATGGCATCTATTCACTTACAATTGGATTTTAGTCATTCAGTGCCAGATAACTATCCTACAACTAACACACCAAAAGGAACAGGAACATAGACTATTAGTGGGACACTTTGCCCTAGTGGAGCTGCCATGTCGGCCCCCAGTGCAAGAGGAAGCTCTTAGCCCTCATATGACTGATGAACTGAGAGGGATTGATATGTGGGGGCACCCCACACCAGAGAAGTAGGATTGGGGAGAGGGGCTAAGGGGTAGGAGGGTGGAACCGAGAAGGGTGGAGGGAAGGGGCTGTGATGAAGATGTTACTTGAAGTAATAAACAAACAAACAAACAAACAAACAAAAAACCCAAAGGTGGGAGGAAAGGGTGAGTTCAGCCAGTGTGCATGTTCCATCTTTCCTTAATACAGCATGGTGTAAAACAAGCTAACCCAAAGCATTTCAAGTCTTCCTTCTCTAGCACTCTTCTTCCATGGATTAACACTTCAACCCACCCTCTACAGCTGCCTGGTAATTCTCCTGGATGTTTCCTCCCTATCAGACAACTCCTCACAGTACAGGTGAGCCTGCCTTTCCCACTTTGTTTCATCTCTACCACACATCATTTGATCTCATTGGAGGCCCCAGACTGGACTTACTTCCTCCATGACTACTAAATTATATTACTTAAAAGTTCTACTAAGTGATGCTAAGTTTATATAATTGGGAAGGTAGGTTTGATAATGACATTGTAGCTTTGCAATAAATTGTCCCCAAATTTGACACACATGTTTTTAGTGTGGTTACCATAACATTTTAGTGACTAAATACATAAGTTGAAGTTAGAAGAAAGGACATAAAAAAGGAAAGTTGAAACAAATGGAGAAAATCTATAAAAATTGATTTAAGAAGGTGGATGTAGGGATATTAACTAAAATATTTCTTCCTCTACAATGTGCCTGAATACTTTTATGAGGTAAAATATATGATTTATTGCAATTTTACATGCGAAAGTTAGAACTTTATATTCACCAGGAGAACTTTTGAAGACACGCACCACAGTGTAATTTTTACTAAGTGGATAATATGAATCATCAGCAATGTCTACCAAAAGGAATTTGAAAGGATATATGTGTGTACGTTTATATATGCTACATTATGCTCAAGTGTGCCAGACCCTTGCTTCAGAGAGGGGGACTTCCCACCCAACTATAGGACACACCCATTACAAAAAGGCTAAAAACATCTGATTTCTCTGCCTCAACATGAACAAGGTTGAAATAACATCCAAACTCGGCAAAATAAGGTGTGTTTCTGACATCACAAATTACAATTCTGCCCAAATTCTTTCAGTGAACCCTTGCTTCTATGGTTCATGTAACTAAACGTTGTTCCAGGATTTGTGTTAGCATCAGGATAACACTTTTGACGATGGACTGTTGTAGAGACTGGACGCTCAAAGCAACATCAGCACCTACATTTTCTGTCTTGGTTCTTATGCAAATATCACTGACTGGAAACAATGCACTCTTGCTAACTGAGAGGCAATTTCATATTGAAGAGTTGGTTGACGCTTAGAGAAGAAACGAAATTATTATGCTAGGAAGCCTGTCTGTATGTTCACAGAATTGAGACAATCCTTAAAAATGAAACATCACCCTGAGGAGATAGCTGGAGACTTCCTAGGCTGGGACTTCTCTACTGTGTCCTTTGGAGCTTTTCTTTGGTGGAAATAAGATTCCTCAATATCCTGGGACTACCATCCTCCACGTTGCCCTTGTGTATGCTTTCTCCTGATTTGGTGAAGGAATTAGTGAGGATCCATTTGTTTTCGTTGTAGAATCAAACATGGTAGAAATAGATTCTGCTCAAGATATCTTTTGTCTGTTAAGTTAGCACTATATTCAAATCCAGAACTAAAAAAAAAAAAAAAAAACAAAACCAACTTTTTTTTTTTTGGTTTTTTGAGACAGGGTTTCTCTGTGTATCCATGACTGTCCTGGACTCACTTTGTAGACCACGCTGGCCTTGAACTCACAGAGATCTGTCTGCCTCTGCCTCCCAAGTGCTGGGATTAAAGGTATGCGCTACCATGCCTGGCCAAAAAAAAAAGAAAAAAGAAAAAAAATATGAATTCTTTTTATTTTTTGTATGCATTGGAGTTTTGCTTGCATGTAGGTCTATGTGTCAGACTCCCTAGAATTAGAGCTATACACAGTTGTGAGCTGCCATGTGGGTGCTGAGAATTGAATCCAGGTCCTGTGGAAGAGCAGTCAATGCTCTTAAAATCTGAGTCGTCTCTCTAGCCTCTCAAGTCCATATTGCTGATGTACAGGAGCCTGCTGTTAGAGTGAAAATTAAGGAAGGTATACAGAGTTGAGAAATATAGTGGTAGGATATCAGCCATCCATACATTATAAATATTCTATTTTCTGGTAATTAACTAACAAGTTTATTTTTTTTCCTTTTGAATACTGAGCTTGAATGCAATGCTTGTGTGTGTTACAATATAAAAAATGTATCAAGCATTGGCTTGAAAATCTTTTCAGTTTTTGAGTGATTATGGTAGCTTTACTTTTCTTTCCCTTTTCACTTTTTTATTGCTTTTTGAGACAGGATCTCTCTGTATAGTCCTTGCTGCCCTGAAATCTGATATGCAGAATATACTAGCCTCAAACTCACAGGGATCTACCTCCTCTGCCCCTGAGCAGTACAATTAAAGATCACCAGTCCCAGGGGCATCTCAAATTTTTAAAGATGGTTATGTAGTCTCTTTTAATACTCTTCGTTGCATAGTTGCTGCTCCATCCAGTAACAATCATGATAATGCTGCCACAGAAATCTACAAATTAAATCTATTATTAGCATAATGACCAACAAAATCTGTCTGTACAGTTTCCAATTATTGGCTGTGCTATGTAAGTGGAGAACTGGGATATTTACAAAGATCTTTTTATAACTTAGGTACTATAATTCTTTTCTTCTCTAAAAATAAACTTTGTTTATGTAACAGCCACAATAGGACATTTCCCAAACAGGAAGTGATCTAAAAGAATACCCTTAAGGAAATTCAGTGAGGCCTCTAGATTCTTTATTCAGCTTGAAATTATAGAGGAATTTGTAAATGTGAAGTATTACTTAGTTTTATAACAATTATTTCCCCATAGTATATTATATATGATCTATGTCCTAATTTTGCTTTTAAAAGGGAAACTACATTCTATACAGAAAGGTCCTACCTTTGGGAGGTGTTTCAGGGGTTGATCTGATAGCAACATTTGTTGTTGACACAGTGGCTACTGTTGTGACAGATGCTTTTGCTGTAGAAGGCTCTGGTGGTGCTGGATAATTATTTTGAACATCTGAAAAAAAATACGTTTAAGTAATTTCATTACTATTTATTTTTTCAATCAAGAGATTAATAGACTTAAACATAGTAAACTAACAAAATTGAGTGTGGATGTATTATGCATCAATTATCTGTCATCTATCTATAATCTACCATCTATCTGTAATCTATCATCTATCTATCTATCAATCTATCTATCATCTGTCATCTATCTAGTTATCATCTATCTATCTATCAATATATCATCTATCATCTATTTATCAATCATCTATCTATCTATCTTTTTTTGTTTTTGTTTTTTTTGAGACAAGGTTTCTCTGTGTAGCCCTGGCTGTCCTGGACTCACTTTGTAGAACAGGCTGGCCTTGAATTCACAAAGATCTGCCTGTCTTTGCCTACAAGTGCTGCGATTAAAGGCGTGCACCACCACTGCCCTCTCTATCCATCTAACATCTATCTATCTATCTATCTATCTACCTACCTACCTACCTATCTACTTACCTATCTATCTATGTATGTGTCTATGTATCTATGTATCTATGTATCTATGTATCTATGTATCTATGTATCTATCTATCTATCTATCTATCTATCTATCTATCTATCTATCTATCTAGCTAGCTATCTATCTATCTAGCTATCTATGTATCTATCTATCTACCTATCTATCTATTTATCTATCATCAGCTATGTATCCATCTATCATCTATCTATTTATAAATCTATGACATAAATATGTGATGTATATTGTGATATGCTATATATGTATCTACGTATCTATGTATCTATCTATCTATCTATTTATCTATCTATCTATCTATCTATCTATCTATCTATCTATCTACCTATCTATCTATCTATTTATCTATCATCAGCTATGTATCCATCTATCATCTATCTATTTATAAATCTATGACATAAATATGTGATGTATATTGTGATATGCTATATATGTATTCTTTTAACCCATTTAGTAGAGCATGAATTTGGGACCATTTTCCAAGTTGTAATCAATTGATCATAGCTCCCATGTCCATTTGCTTCTCATAGTGGTGTGGGTTCTCTAAATGAGTGGCAGAATACTTTATTTCTATAGCTATGTCATAGCTGAGAAGACTAATAAGGAATGTGTAATGTTAAATTTGAAATTTAACACTATTTTCATTATAATAATTAATGATTATTAATTATAATTTTCATTATAATTAATAATCATTAATTATAATTATAATATAATTATAAATAATAACTTAATTATTAATAAGAAAATAATTAAATGTGTGATCTCTGGGCAGTGGATGTTTAGGTAAATATTTTCATAGCACACTAAAGGCATTCATTATTAATAATCAATATTTGTATATATGTCCTTAATAACTCTTTTATTTTTTCTTTATAATTAATAAAATTGCCCTCTATATGTAAAGCATAAATTAATGTGGTATATAATTTATTTGTCATTTATATAAAATATATTCTATACAATAGTCAATACTTTATGTATTTATTGTATATTTATATATTTATTGTATATTTTCTGCACATGTTCTATGTTTGTTACATTTTATGCTTTATGTTTTTTTTAAACATACATTTTGTCATATATGTAGGCAAATTCAAGAGAGAGAGTCAGATCATACCAAGAAAGACAATTAAGTGTAAGGAAACTAAACAATTGCAGTAGTTTAGGCCATGGGGTCATCATAAATCCCTTATTTTCAAATTGCTTAGTTCTTTAAATTTTACTTATGCACAGACAGCCAAAATTATGGAAATGCAGTAATGAATTTCAGCCTACATTATATATATTATGATAATCCTTAGAACTTCCTTTAATGCATATGAGGGAACCAGTCTATAACAGGCAGAAACAGGGAAGTCACTGTTGAATTATCATGTTTCCAAAGTGAAGTGTATGAAGCTCAACTCTTAATAGTCTACGAAGAGATTAGTTTCTAAGATTATTATAATTTTCTAGTAGATATGTAAATAAGGCTTTGATGCCATATTTTATAGGTAGCTGCTCTCTCTGCATGCATGTGTGCGTGTGTGAGTGCATGTTCCACCGAAGAGGAATTGTTCAATTGTTCTTCACTCAGAGACTGTGGACACATGCCCTAAGTGCAGAAAATAAATGTCTTCAGGGGGGTGAAGAGAAATCAACCATCTGAGGAAGCCATTACTCTCTGTCTGCCTCTTTTTTTACAGTGCATAGAGTAAATTACATAAGGCAGATGGATTTAGTGCAATGAGGTCTTAGGTTCATATTTTGAACAAAATATGTCCTCATAGTATCAGTATGGAACCTCAAATTTTCTTTGTATTTGAAACTTTCCTTGTGTCTGAGCCAAAGTATTATTTGGCATGTCAGGGAAGTGCAGAGTCTCTGATGTCCTGAGGCAGATGCATTTGCTGTTCATTTCAGAGCCCTGAGGTACACAGAAGTGTTAGCTACTAGCACTGACTTTGTTTATGGACACAGTAAATGGAAATTTCTTGATGCACCTAGCACAGGGAGATGTGTTTAGCACATACAGAAAAGAGAGCTGCATTTTCTCAGGCTTTATGGAAATCAAGTCAAAAGCTTTTTTCTCTCTAGAAGTAAATCTCACACCTTTTGTTTGGCTTTTCCATCCTCAGTGTTCAGCAGGGAGCTGGAACAAATTTGGGTGTGGTTGTCCCCTCTCTCAGCCATTTTGTTGTAGCTATCTGTCTTTCAGTCTTTCATTTTACCATGTAACACTAATTTTTAAGTTTAATTTGCAGTGTATAAATTATTAAAAGACAAATAAGTATACAATACCACTTAGACTACTAAATTTACTAGTAAATAGCTTGCATGAGCCTTATATGCAGACTTTCTAAATGGAAACAGTTTTACTTTCTGATTAATTAGCAAATACTATCTCCAGAGGTATTTGCTCCCTCCCTCCCTTCCTTACCCAACAAACAGAAGGACTACATATATGAAAATCATGATCTGACACAGTAAAAGGCTTTGACATACCCCTCATAGCATCAACCTCAAGTATCTTTTGGTCTAGTAGGGATCATAATATCAGTATACAACAAATAACACAAAATATCACCGTGTGCAACAGGGATGTGATCTGAAATGTTGGTGGTAAAAAATAGGATTTGTTTGTTTGCTTGTTGGTTGGTTTATTGAGAAGGGTTACCCAGTAAGGTTAATTCCTTTTAAAAGCGTTTTTAGAGTTTTTGTCAAATTAAAAAGAAAGAGAAAAGCTGAATGTACAAGAAGCATCTTAAATGACTGCTTGCCCAAAATGCAGGATGGAATCCTTTTTGTATCCTAAGGTAGCACAGCATTAAATTTTCTTGCTTAGAACATGAATTTGTTAAAGGCTGTTTCCAAAGATACCAGTAATACCAACTGATACAAAATCCAACTTGCTAGCATTTCTGAAATCTTTTATATATATAGTATAGCCATTTCCTATGAATTGAAGCAGTCTCTCCGGGATCAGGGGCTTGAGTGAAACAAAAACTCACAAGACTGGGGAAGGATAATCCTGAAGATCCCTGAAGGCCCCCTCCTCAGCTTTATAGAAGCAATGAACTGCTGGGTGAGATCACAAGCAGCCCAGCTGCAGAGAGGGGCTTCTCTAGCCAGGCGTGGTGGCGCACGAGGAGCTGCTGCAACTTCTACAGGGTCTTCCAGGGTTTCAGATTTCCAGAGCCATCACCATGGAGGGTGGGCTTCTTAGAGGGGCAGCTGCCCCCTCTCTCTCTTCCTTTCCCCTTCCTTCCTTCCCCCCCTTTTGTCATCCTTGTTCCTATAAGAAACCCCTCATTTGTATTTCTGTTAGTAACCCAGTAAAAATTCACATTAGTTGGACTTTCCTCTGTCATGGGTACAGATGTGTGTATGTGTGCGTGTGTTGTGTGTGTGTGTGTGTGTGTGTGTGTGTGTGTGTGTGTGTGTGTGCATATGTCTCCAGGAGAAGTCTGTCACACAACAAGAGGATATGTGTCTTTGCTCCCAGCTCCTTTATGATATGTAAGTGTATGTTGTATGCTCATTTTCTCAATTGTTTCTGAGAAAGTGTTCACTTCACTATCTTTTTCTACCAGCAAAGGTTTAAACTCTTGAAGGAAGGTGAACTTTTCTGAGGTGTACAGTTACAGATTATCAGTTTCATTGTAGCCCATTTTGAAGCAATAGCGGCCCTTGTCTTTTGACATAAGACACATCACCGATTCACTGCCAACTAAATTAGATGCAATTAATTTTATATTTAAAATACTTAATGTACAATGATGCAGTCAAAGATTTCCTTACATCGTTCTTAAGTTTTACTTGTCATAAGAAAGTAATAAGACATTTACTAAAGAGCCATTTAACTTGATAAACATTTATTACACATCTATTTCAACAAGTGCTGAGCAAAACAAAAATATGAGTTGTATCTAGAGAAACCCAGAGTTCTACCACATAAATTGGCGCTGTGTGCAGAGATGGCTATACACAATGGAAGCAGCACAATATGCTTACAATAACCAATAGCTTTTTGAGGGAGAGACTTTTGAGATGAATTGGATTAAGTATAACATCAAAATGTGTATATGCAAATGGAAAAAGAAATCAAAAGTCACATAAAGTTGAGACCATAGAGGGACCTGGAAGGGGCCCTTGATTGTGTTTGACAACCTTAAATCTTTGAGAAATAAAGACAGGAAAATCCGGTTTTAAAACGAAACTTCAAAGCTATTGAAAAGTTGAAGAAGAGGCTTTTGATTTAGAGTTCATTCCCCACTAAAGCTAAAAATACTCCTGAAGGAACAGAAGTTGTAAGGGGGCTTAGAGTTCTTATGTGGAATGAGCGAGGTGGGAAGATTACTAACAGAAAAATCTCATCCCTCCCTGGCAAATAATCAGATAAATGGAGAAATTCTGCACCTGAAAGAGCCATCTCCTCAGGTCTCCAGCCATCTGTGCTGTGGGGAGGGAGTCCAAACCTGGAAGGCTGCGGGCACTGACAGGTGTCTCGGCCACCTGGCCCCTCTGGGGAGAACAGAACTCAGCACTGCACTGGTGAGTTTGTTAAACACAAAACATTATCTGCAAATGGACCTAACGATCTGACGCATTCTGCTGACAAGTGGAGAGGTTTGGGGGGTGGGGGGCAGAGGCTGTTACCAGAGCTGTTACAGCACCAATTCTCTCCATCCACCCAGTGTCCCATTCGACACTATGGGCTGATGTCCCTGATTTTTCATTTGCAAAGGTGATTCTTTGAAGATCATGTTTAATAATTAGACTTGGAAAAAAATTTTTTTTTGGTATTATTTAATTGAAGGTATATCATCCCCCCCAACATATACCACTTTTAGTCCAATAACAGGATCTTTTTCTTATAACAGTAAATATAATGCAAAATAATAACAATTAGGCAACAATTATGAAAATTATAAGGTATTTATAACACACATTCCCAATGTCCAGTCCAATGTATTTGGCAACTAATAATATTCTGTTTTCTATCTATCTAAATGAGTTTAAAGTTCCATACCTAACTCAGTTTCCTGTATTACAGGACTTTTTATACCATATATGCTGAGTCTGATTGATGAGTATCCACCCCTTAGGCACACACTGGCAACAGTTATGTTTAATATTCATAGGGCTAAGAGTGAGAGGGACAAGGAACGTCCTTGTCCTCTTGGACTTTCAGACCACTGTGCTAGGATTCATTCCCCGAAGTGATTCTGAGTCCGGAGAGAAACTGGCTCTGCATAGCTATGTTTACATATGTTTTATAACAAGATGCTGGATGCTCAGCTGTAAGAGGAGTTAGAGTAATATAAATTGGATTTAGTAAATATCTAGGGGGTTTGATACAGTCTTTTAATACAGGGCATGAAGATCAACTTGGCTGTGGGCACTTGTCATAGCAGCATATGAACTAAAGACAAGGTTTATGACATAGCATTGCTTTTAGATGCTAATAGCCTTACAAAGTGGGTTGAGTCAAGACTAGGCTGAAGTCAGGTGAAACAAGGAGAGACCCTATTTAAGGATGAAGTGGGTGGAGACCGAGTGTTTCCTGCAAGAGGTTACCTCTGACATCCTTTTTGGACCTACGGACTCGGAAGCAGTGTTTACCTTTACCACAGCAAGTACAAAATCCTGGAGGCCTTGACATTCTATTGTTACCATAAACCCTTCATTCCCTTTTATCAAGGCATCTGTCATCTTGAGCTCTGGAGTCAGGTCAAGCTATGGGGGTATTAGCTGTACAATCTCTTTGGAAATGACCAAGTTCACGACATTTAAACCACTTATTAAGATCCCTATCAATGGCTTGTCCTATGATAATAGCCTGATGCTCCTGAGAACCAATTTCACTTGTTTCTCTTTTCCACTCATCTCTATTGGAGCTCCACAAGCTTTCAATGGTCTAATTGCTCTTTGACATCCAGCATTTGCATTTTCAAACACCAAGGTAGTTATCAACTCCTGTATGATATCAGGGTTATCTACAGCTCTCTTTACAGCTGAAGAAAACCTCCCTAAAAAGTCTGAGAAGGTTTCCGCAGGACCTTATATTATTTTAGTATATGAAGTAGTTCTTTCTCCAGCCTCTGCAATTATATTCCAGGCTCTTAGAGCTGTAAACCGACATTGTTCTATTGCAATATCTTCCTAATGGATCTCTTCCCGTAAATCAGCATAACGTCTCTCACCAAGTGTTTGGTCTTTTATGACATTTATTCCCTTTGCTATACTCTGTTGCTCTAATTTTGAGGCTTCAAATCTCTACCACGATAACCATTGTATTTGCTGACTACTTTCTAGCACAATTGATACCATTCCCTTCCAATCTTGGGGAATAACTCTATTTTGTATAGACCAATTATGTAACATTTGCTTAACAACTGATGAATGAATTTCATAAGAAACAATAGATTCCTTAAATCACTTTAAATCCAACATGTCTATTGTATGCCGTGTTAATTTCTGATTTGCCTGATCTACATTATTACCAGGCCTAACTTGAAACATAACTGGAAAAGCTGATGTTGACTGTGGGGTACCAAGCAGCTCCTCTAGGGGAGCACTTGGTTTCACATTAACACTGTTAGCTTCTCGGTCTTCTGCTGCTGCTGCATGCAGTGGCTTTGGAGACCTAGATAGGGAAGTACGTGGTACAGGCTGGGCTGCACTGTGTGTTGTTACACTTCCTCCTGTTTCTCTCCTTCAACCAATGGCAAATTACCAGTTGCAGTCACCACCCTTGGCAGATATTTCTTTTTAAGCTCCTCAATCTGCTTTTGTAAACTTTCTATTTTCAAAGCCATAGCAAGCTTATCATCATTCAACTCTGATCTCTTTCCCTTGGTATTTTTTGTTCTTTAAGCTCTTCAAATACCTCCATTTTCAAACCTTCTAGTTGTAAAACTAAGGCAGGCTTCATCCCATTAATAAACCAATAGAAGAGGAAAATGAGAACAACATAAAAGTTCCCTTCTGATTGAGAAACAGAGTAGAACTCAGCTGCAATCCTTGACATTTTAAAGACAACCTGTGTCATATTCATAATTCCTAACCAACGCTGGGCACTACCTGAAGACGAATCTTTTTAATTATCAAATATATATTTATTAAAAACTGTATGCACTTATAAGAAATATAAACAACTACCTAACTACTATCCCTTAGAATGACTATAACACCAGTTACTTAACAACTAAACCTATTAATACCTATAACATCTATTATCTAACAACTAATCCTAACCTTTTAGAAGGATACAGTCTCTGGGGCACCTCTTCCGTTGTCAGGAACACCTCAGGAGTAGATACATTAAGGCACTTAGTCAACTGTCTTTCTTTAGGAATATCTCAGACATAGGTCCTTTAGGGTAAATTGACTATGGCAGCTTCACCTTAAATGAGGTTTGAGACTTTCTTCTCTCTGGAAGGCCGCAGCTGTCCGTACGCCAACTTATTCAGCTTGTATTAGCCACTCAGCTGCTCTGTCTCAATCTTGGAGGCTGGCCACTGTTTGAACTGGTCAAACCCCTGTAGGCAAAAGCTGTGCCACAGGGTTTATTCCTTGGCCTTTTGCTGCTTTGCTGAGGCCTTCTCTGCTCACCAGATTCTTTCTGCCTCAGGGAGAGCTGGCTGTAATTTTTCAGCTCTGTTTGAGATCAGCTTTTCAATCCACCAGCATTTTCTCCATCATTGTATCTCATCATGCTGAGGAGACTCAGAAGGTTCAGATGTTGGAGGTGTGTTTTCTGGATGGTGCTATTGGCAAATAATGGATTCTTTAAGTGGGCCCAGTGGGAGGTCCTTAGGCTATTGGACATGTATACTCAGAAGGAAGGTGGTTCTCATGGGATTCCATGGTGGTTTGCATGAGACAACCTGCTATGAAAGCTGGCCTCTGTCTCTCTGCTTCTGGTCTAAGATATAAATATAGTCTACAGGATGGTGTTTTACAATGCACCGAGATATACTATAGATAAAACCCAAGCAGATGCCAGATCCATGCCCTCATGCCTTAAAAATGGGGTGAAAAACCGTTTCTCTTTATAAAGTTTGTTTCCTCTGCTATTTCATTATAATGATGAAAAGCTGACTTATACAATGCCAGTTTTCAGTCTTATGGAAACAAACATCATAGAGCATATGTTTAAGACTAGAACATATAAAAGATAAATGAGAAAGTTAACAAGCTTGTTGGACTTGGGGTTATTCGTATTAGAAACACCAATGACATGAAGGGAATTTAGAACTCTACAACAGGGACAGGTACATTTGTACTACTTGGTAATATTTCTGATACATTTGACTAAATCAAATCTTCAATTCTATCAGTAGGTTCAAGTCAATAAAGCTTTTTTTTTTTAAGGAAAATTTAACTTTCTTCATAAATTATAATTGGATTCTTCTAATCATGCTTTTATTTTTGATGACCACTTGACTGGATTTTACAAGGTATTTTTATTGTTCCCTTTTGCTATTATGCTGATGACATTTATTTCCATAAATTGTAATTAAAGTAACTGGAAAGAAAGAATGCAGAGTAGAAGAAAGTAAACTTGAAAGCTAGCCTCATATGGTGAATGATAGAGTTATTATGTGTCACATTTCTTTCAGAAATTTATAGGTGATTTTCCCAATGTGACCCAAAGTTTCAACCAAAGACCTATGAATCAATTCTCACCCTACGTAGTGTCTATATCCTAATATAATGGCTCAAAAATTTGCTGTTTTATTTATCAATGAGCTTCATTAATACACTCATAATTAAAATTTCTAAGAATTTTGTAGTGTTTAATTTCACTTTCCTTAATCAGGGATACAACTATGATGTCACTAGAGGTCTCAGATATATTGTATGTAAATGGGTGTTTCCCCAAAGTTGAGAGAGCTGTTCCTATATATCTTCAGATAGTATATCATCAGTAGTGATGCTGGTCTGATTACTCCAGGCTTCAAATAATATCATTACACTGAGGCAGAAAGTGTAGTCATTCCCTTTAAGTAGAGAATCACTTTAAATACTTATGACTCATACTATATAGTTAAAAGTAAATAAGCAAATATCCATGTTCAGAGAACCACAGCTCTTTGGCTGAATATAGACCAGTCTCTGAGTGTCAACATAGAATCCTGTTTTTTTTCTCTCTGCATGTGTTCTCACACAGTGTCCCCAGAGTACTGACAGAGAACTGATCTGAAAGCACATGCTCAGTGGGAGAACATCAGGTACTAATTTGAGAACAGAGACAAAATTGTGTGTGTGTGTTTTTCTGCTTTCTGATTTTAGAGATTAGCTTCGTAATGCTATATTGTTAAAAATATTTTGAAATATTCCCTTAAGATGGCATCAAAGAAGTCACTTGTGAAGTTAATTACATCTCACACATTTAAAAATAACTCTGCATGTTGTGAGACAGATACAACCATCATTATTACAGTTTTTATTTTATTTCTTTAAGTTAGCAGTAGGTGATTGAGACATTTCCAGAAGAAGCTCTCAGCTCCAGACTGGGGAGCATGCATCCTGATATTCTGTTAAGAATATGGAACTGGAAGCCTCTATTCACTGGTGAGGAAAACAAGAAGTGGACTGCATACTATTCTTTCTAATTGACTCAAACACACCTCATTACCTATAGATGGGGACTCATTCTCTGACATTGCCTTACATTTTTTCACTAGAAAAATAAAACCACTTCAAGATTCCTCTCTAAATTCCAAGGCAAAGATGGGAATGGAAATGGTATTTATTGAGGAACGGGTTTCTCTTAAGGTCAGATTTACCCTTATAATAGATGATCTTGCACTTTTAAAATGATGCCTGGGACCAGATGTAAAAGAAAGAATTAGAGAACTGAATTTGGTGAAAACAAGAAACTACTTTTTATTCCTGAAGGTGTAAGAGAAAAGAAATGTCCAGGGTTGAGATGGGGAATTATGATGACACAGTAGCAGAGATATCTAAAATGTACCCTTCACTTTGCCCCTCTCTGACAGGAATCTCTTGCTTTCACTGACGTCTGCAAGTATACACCAGGGCTTTAATTAAGTGCTTTTATCTGTTATGATGAAGAAAAGGAGAAATGCATTTTGGTTTCTGCTAAAGCAAATTTAAAGGGCGTGCCCTAAAGTACTAAGAGACGGACAAGATGTGATATGTGCAGAAAGCTGGAAATAAAGATAAGTGTGAGAACATTTCCCATCCCGTGTCACTATTTCTGACATTTCCCAAGGGCTCAGAGTACATCTTCAGTCTCATCATTGTATTGCATTAAATAATGAAGAAAAATAGGTAACATTGACGTATTCTAAAATCCTTTTTTATTCAATTAAATATCATCCACTAAACCCAGAACCATATGTTTTCTGTGTCATAACTATGTGTTTGCAAAACAGAGGCTAACTTTAAATTGTCTCTGTAGCTTTTCTACATGTTGTAGTCTGTAAATTACATGCTTTACATATAGAAGAGGGTCATCAGAAGAAGTGGACTCCAGAGCTATGAGATCAGCACTTCAGTGCAGCAAGCCTTACCCCAGTCTGGGAAGCACCAGCACTGAGGAAAGTGTTTTATAAGGTTTTTCAAGTCTGAAGGCCACAAGTATATCACAGGGAATATTTATGCGTCGATTTTGTTAAATTTTGAAGACAAATTCACTTCATAACAATTCAATTTACTTTCCTGACATAGTAACAGAGACATACATAGGAAAAAAATCAATAGATATAATCTCACTTTATTATCAATAATATTATTAATTCAGACCTCTGGAATATGTTTGATGTAATTAAATATTTTAGGAATTTAGAGTTATGAAAAATTTGAGAATTATTAATTATCAGATAATCTTAATGGCATTAACAGAGATCTGTGTATCTTTGGCTACAAGTGGAATATTTATCATTAGGTCCTTAATGTTTGGTAAATGCTAGATGTATGTTTTGTTTGGATTGGACTGAATATGTATAATGTTGCAATTAGTCTGCCCTTTAAAGTAGAATCAGTAGGTGCTAAAACCTGAAAAATAAAGAATTGAATTGAATTTACAATAAACATGTAAAATACTAAAAGAAAGTCTCTGGATTTACATTTGTTTTCAAAGATTATTTCATATTTTTATTACTGTTTATAAGGAAATCTCAGCTCTTCTGTAATCCTAGTCGTGTGGAGTACAGTATAATTTTGGATTTATGGTTAAGTATAGAGTCATTTTAAAATCTAGGAAAAACTGAAGGAAAATTTCATGCGCTCATGGCAGTTTTCTTGTTTGTAGTGTTTGAAGACATCACTCTCCAGAGTAAAATGCATTTGGTATGTTCAGAGGAGTTGTTTACTAATAATCAATATGTCATCGAAACCCTTGTCTATTGTCACAGACTCTAGTGAGGGAGATAGAGCTGGCAAAAAGAAATTTCAGTCGACTTGCAGCAATCTACTGAGGCTGGAGGTCTTAGACACTTGGGTTACAAATTCTAGCTACTACTCCACCCTTCTTGGATTTTCCTTACAGCTTTTCTTTATCTGCTATTACTCCTTCTCTTAATATCAGCTCATCTTTAAAAAAATCAGTATGTAATGCTATGGTATACATCTAAAATGGCATCACAGATCTTAATGTAAATAATCATAAAAATAAATACAATGAAGACTCAATGGAGAGGTGCATAGGTGCGTGCATGTGTGTGTGCGTGTGTGTAATCGGAAGCATGTGTTTTAACATTAAACTATTTCTCCAGCCATCACTATAGAGCACACATAATTTTTGTTTTTTTATTTTTTGAGACAGAATCTCATTATGTATCTCAGGCTAGAGTTATATTTGTCCTATAACCACACCAGTCTCAAACTCCCTTTCCTCTTGTCTTTGCCTCTTGGCCAACAAGCTGGGAACTATTGATTTTTGATAGGCACCATGAATTATGATTGCTTCAATTTGATTCCTGCTCTCTCAACTTTAAAAGAGAAATCAGTGAACACAGTAAAAACATAAAAATATCAACTACCCTTGATTTACTCTAGGAAGCCAGAAGCATACGGTAATATGGATCAATGTTATTTATTGTATGACTATTAGAGCATCTGGTGAAATCAGTTGCACCATTTCACACACATCGGAAACGGTGCTCCTGAGAAAGCATTTTAAGATTGCCAATCAGGCATGGATGTTGCATTGCACCAAATTGCAGCTTCTCCATTTAAGGGAAAAATCATTCCTTCTGCCCATTTCTCTCATTCTAGCATGGATTACATCCATTCCTTTGAGATCTAGCAGCACATGATCGCATAGATCAGTATTGTTTTAAGGACCGATAACAAGTAGAAAATAAAGGCTGAGTAGGTGTTGGACAATCATTTAATGTCTCAAATGCCAATGCCGAGGAAATCTTTTACACAAAAAGGAATCAAAAGGCCTACAACAACCTAGATAGACTTGAGTAAGACTTGATTTCTCATTTCATATGTCATAGCTAGCAACAGAAAAGATTAAACTACAAACCACTGGACTGCTTCAACTAGGGAAACAACAGTCACTAATCTTCAAAAAAAATCTTATCTTTAATTGAAATCCAGCTTCCAAAGGGCTGTAAAATTAACATTTTAAAATATTTTGAATAATAAAGAAAGAGACAATATGCCAATAAGAGAGTTAGAGAAATTATTGTTTGTAAGATAAAATTTTAGAAGGAATAAATATGAAGTGAAAAACCAAAATGTAAGGGTACAACTAAAAAATGACAGTATGGTATAAGAATTAAAGGCATCAATAAATGATAAAAAGTCAAAAGAAAACCTCCGTTTGGGAATAAAAATGAAATAACATGATATTTTATTTTTAAATCTTGTTAAAGTTGTGTTATATAAAAGCTAGGAAGTAGCCATTGCTATGTCTTCAACAATGGTTTGATTCTTACAACAGTGTGAATTTCATTTTTGGTCTTTAAATTTTAAGCACGAATAAAGTCATCAATGAAAAAACTAAGATTGGTAAAGGTGTAAATTAGATTCCAGGAGTAGAAGAAGGAGGATTTGGAAAGATATTTCCTAGCATGTAAATGAATTTGTCTTAAAAATATAAATATAGCGCCAATTTTCATTGGCAGCAGTTGTATTACATAGCTCATATTACATTATGATTTTCATCCCTAAATGTGTTTTTTAAAGCAACCATATATTATTTCTCTTTATAGTAGCAGTTTGAGAAAAGCTTTGAACAATTGTGGCATTGTCTGTATCACTCTCCGACAGCTGTAAAGTGTTGGCTGGGACTGGCAGGGCTAAAGGTCAGATGAATTTGAAGAATGCACTTAGAAGACAATGGATTCAGGCCACCCACGGGGCTGATTAAGTCAGGGAGAAGAGCTCAGGTTTTTCTCCATTGGAGAGCCTCATGAAGTTCCTCTGATTTTCCCCAGATAAGTCAACCCAAGAACCCATAGAAAACATCCTGTTACTGCATACTTTCACTGTCCTCTGCTAGGCACACAACTCAATTCCACCACAGTGTAGAAATTACTTACAAGATTCAAGAATACCACGAGACAAAGACTAGTGGGTGTGTGCTGAGACTGGCTACCATAAGTCCCTGTCAAGGACAGAGATGATTAAACTTTAAAGCATGAATTTTTGCATCCTAGAGGAATCTTTGCAGTTTGATTGTTTGTTTTTTAGTTTTTTAAAATAACTTGAACCTATTTACCCTAATTCTCATGACTTTCCATCAGATAAACTGAACTCCCTTAGTTAAGGCATTTTTGTTTTTAATTATTAGAGGTACAGGTGTTATATCTCCCTCTTTTTATTTAATAAAGTCTCTCTAGCATGCAAGTGTTTTTTCTTTCATTAAAGCTCAATTGTATTATCTGTAATCTTTTCCCCAGCATTCTTGTACAGATAGTTCCTAGATCCTACAACAGGACACTCAGTCATTTTCACTCAACATAGTTACTGAATATCCATTATGTTTTGGAATTGTGTTATGTAACGGTATAAATGTTACTTACTTATCAACTAAAATGACTTATGTTTGTACCTTATAATCATGATGCTCATATTTTATGCATTTTATAGGTATATTGCTCAAGATTTTTTCAATGTCTGAGTGAAGCTCTTACGCACATAGCTTATTTTTCATAGGTCAATTCATTTTTACATGTCAAAATTCAATTTTTTAAGTCACAGAAAAATACAACTATTTCTTGGATAAACTTTTAGATTTTATTTACATATGCTATTTTTCTCTTTATTAAATAGCAAATTTAAGATCCCTTCAGTTTCATTTACATGTTTTGTTAAATTCTAGGCTGGAAAGATAACACAATGGTTAAAACACATACTGATCTTGTGGAAGTCCTGAGCTCAGTTCCCAGCACCCACACTGATTGGTTGACAACCACCAGGAGATTTGGTGACCTCTTCTGGACTCAGTAACACTGATACTCACAGGTAAACAGCTGTGTATAGTTAAAAACATAAAGACTAATCTTTAAAAAAAAGAATTTAAAAGTTTATCATAAGTTTAAAATAGTATGTACTTCTTTGCCTGGCTTTTAGGGTATGTAGAGATTTCATATGCAGAATATCTTTGTACTTCCCAATGGACACTTGAATGCTATACTAATGTTATTAAGTTTCAGTCTGATATGCTTTGGTATTGCAGAGCTCCAGTGGGAGACAAGGCACAAGGCTTTGCTCAGGAGACCTTGTGATAAATAGTTTCATCACATGGGAAATATTTTTAGAGTACTTCTGCCCTGCTTTAGATAGGGTTCTGGGGAAAGTTAAATTTTGAAAAGAATTAAAAGTCTGTGAGATAGTTGAAAATGTTCCAGCTAATGATTTCCTGTCTTCGGCACCAAGAAAGGCAGCAAACAAACCTGAATATGAACTTAAGAAGATACCGCCTGTCTTCTCCATCAGCATTCCTGGGGAATCTTGAGTGGTCCAGCTAGCCCTAAGTCTGCAGCATTGATCTTCAGGGGTAAGACAACAGACATAAGCCTCTATCATCACCAGATTCATCAGCTAATTAAGGACAATGAATACCTCTGCTGAAATAATTGGAGGCAGTTACATCTTGCAGAAATTTATTTCACTGCAGGGGAGAAGCCTGAGCAGAGGTGGGCATTAAATGGCAGGATTCTAAAGTCAAATATGCAAGCTTTAATGAGACTCTAAAATTCAAGAGACTAAAAGTAGATTGAGAGGAAATCAATGGCATAATTCAAGTTCACAAGTATACAATATTTCTGTATTAACATATATTATTCTAGCTATGTGGAGAAATAGAGTATCCACAAATTGTTTAGGATTGCTGATAATGAAAGCTTTATTTGGCAAAAGAATCTGTTCTTGTAATAAACATTTGAGAAGACTACAGACGTTTTCCTCTAGGGCTTCTTTTCTAACATTTCCTAAGGTTTTCTGACTAAACACATTCAACCTCAGATTAAGTGCTAATCACTCTTTAGTCCTTGAAGATTCTTCTCTACCAAATAAGATTGCTTATTTTCATTTTAATAAATTGCAATTTAATTGTTAAATTTCTAAGCTCTGAATCTGCATTCTATTCTGAGCTCCAGTGGTCCCACCTGCATGAAGCCTTATTTATGAGTCCCATCCACAGTCCTCAGCTTTCCTTTAATACAAGGCTTAAGCATCACAAATGAAGACTCTTTATGTTTCCGTCAGCACAGTTGCTAATTGAAAACTATTTAGTGGATATGTGTTAGCTCCATATATCAGGAATATTTCAATGTCTTCAAAATGTTTGCTTTTATTATAAAAGGAAAGAGACAGAAGTGAAAAAAAGCAATGAACATAAAACAAATAAAATCTTAGCTCAAACCTTGGCTAGCAATGACCCGGAAGCTCTTTGGAAATGTGTTTTTATGAATGACCTACCTCCCACCTTTATACATGTAACCTCTGTCCGACATTGTAATAATTCTTATTTTTGCCTTACAGGTTTCACATTCATGTAAGTGTGATAGGGTTTAGAGTTGACATTTTAAATTTCATGTAATTGGAAACAAGTATATGCATTTTGTGTTTGGTCAGTATAAGATTTTTCATTTATTAGTGATGGGTAAAGTATATTTGCTATTATTTCTGCTTGTACTTCAGTGAACGGATGGACAGTGTCTTACTTACTATGTATTTGTTGCTATAATAAAACAAAACAGCTTAAGGAGAAAGGATTTGGTGTATGGCTCCAGAGACTGAATTCTAGAATGACAGAAAAGGCAACACAGCAGGTGGTAGGAGCTTGAAACTGGCCAATCACATTTTATCTACACATAGACAAAGCTATAAACCTCTAAAGACTGCTTCCAGTGATGTAATTCCTGTATCAAGATTCCTACTTCTAAAAGTTCCATAATTTCCCCCAAACAGTGCCCCCTACTGGGCACTAAATGTTCAAATATATGGCCCTAGGGAGGAAGACATGACTTATAGAATTGAAATTTCAATTGTTATTTTTGACTATGTTTTAACATTAAATTCATACATTCATTCTTCAAATGTAGTATTTTATAGAATGGTCCATTGTAAGACTGAGGGGAAAAAAAAAGAGTGGATATGCAATAATTTTATCAAAGACAACAACCAGTAAGAAGGGAATGACATGAAACAAACACTTATTCTCATATTATGATTTGTGTTCTCTAAAATTTAATTCATTCTCTAAGTTCCCTGGTTTCTTAAGCCTAAGAAATAATTCTGGGAATTGGTGCTACTAAGTATTTATAATATAACTGATTTAAGACAAATATTCTTCATCTCAAAAAAAAAAAATCTGAACCAAGAATCCTAGCTAGTTGTACAAAATAATGCTGTAACAATAACTCTTCATTATACATTAAACCATCAAAAACATGATGACAGGTTCGCACACTGTAGGCTGGCTGTTTAGATGCAACCCAGGCACTAAACAATAGGCCATGGGTTTAGACCCAGAGTGCACAGGCAGTGAGGTCATGGGAGGAATAGGCGAGGTAGAAGAGTGCACATGCTTAGGAAAGAGCAGGTCTCCACAGGGCATATGTAAGTCAATTACGACTGATAAATTAATACAAGCCCCTGGGATTACTAAGAAAATGCAGAAAAATCCTCTCCTCTTTCCTGTTGTTCTTTTCTTTTTTCTTTGTGGCTATTCTGTTTTATTAAATTTTTAAAAAAAAAATCCTCCTGAAAGTATTAAGTGTTTTGTGGACAAATGACACTTTCTCATTTCATGTCAAGGACATCTATTTTATGATCTTTGGGAGGCATTCCTAAATCCTCCCTGTACCTGATCCTAATTTACCAAGTGTTATCAAGGGAGTGAACCAACTGCCCAAAACCAGTGTGCCATCTTCCAATGTCAGGGATTTTTGTGCACATCTAGCCTGCATTTGTAATAACATAGCATCTCAATTTCTCCTGCAGTCACAGTGTCTTTTAATGACAGTCATTTAATCCTCCACATGTCCTCCAACTTTTTTGTATCTTAACAATTCAGGGAAACCAGCTTTGTGTTTGGATCAGACACATCCCCACTCCACGTGAGACTCTGAAGAGAATGTGGTGGTTTCTTCCTTAATTAACTTATTATTAAAAGTGGCTAATTTTCTTGGGTAGACTACAGCGTGCTCCCAGGTTAATACGGTGGAAAGAAAGTGTAGAATTGAGAGTGAACAACGACATCTCATGAGAATGTGCCAAAGGGACAGTTTTAAAGGAGGGGGCCAGAAAAAGTAAGAATTTAAGCTGTAGTGCCTAGTGGATTTTCAGTAGTTCAGATAATATTTTTCTTAGGCATGTCTAGTTTCTTATTATCCTAAACTAGTACAAGAAAAAAAAAGACAACAATGAATTCACACCAAAACATTTCCCTGGAAACAGGAGAGGATGACACTTTCTTCAAAAAGTAAACTCTCCTTGGGTAGTGTGAGGTTAGAGAGTGAAGAGCCAGTGCAAGGACACAGAAGAGCCTTGGTGGCAAGGATAAGAAAGACACTGGTTCCCAGGAGAGCATCTAGAAGCTGTGGACACTCTCTTTCCAATCCGCAGAACTTTGAGGGCGCCTCCTTCCACTGCCCTGCATCATCTGCCCCATCCCAACTGTGGCAGAAAACTCATATATAGTTAAGAGGTGAACTGATCCTACTAACAGATGGGTATGTGATTGACAGCATTGCATTTTGTTATTATTTCACTTCGCCATCTTTACAAGTTTTGGAATCTGCCACAAAATTAGATCAAGTAAACAAAGCTGTCAAAATTGGAAGAAAAAAAAGAAAAGAATTGCAAAAAACACATTAATTAACATGACTTAATCATTAAGTAGTGCAATTGCTATCAATGAACCCTAATTAGCTAATTCTATGTATTTGAAAGGTAGTTCACACCACATTAAAATCAGATTTGTGGAGAAACATAAACAGGATCTATGCCAGAGTTGGACAGAGGAGTTGGAGCCCAGAAGTGCTGCTGTGGCCTCTCCACCTTGGAGACAGTAGCCAGGGGCTACAGCTCTGTGTCCTCACACATCCACAACACTCTAGGAGGGCAATTTCACACTTCTTACCACAAAAACAAATTTCTTTTCCCACTTGAGTTAAAAATAAAGTCAATGTGTGATACAAATGGTTTTCTGTGTTTTGTGTGTGATTTTTATAACTCAAGCATTATTTCAAAGCATGGCCACTGGAATGTGAACACACACACACACACACACACACACACAAAAACATAAAGGTATATGACTAAAAAACAAGTGATTCAATAACAGAGACCCAGTTATTAAGAAATAATCATGAAGTACATAAATCTTTCTACTTAATTGACTCAGTGATTTCAATAGTAGCTGCTATAAGCATAAACAGCCTGATGGGAACTGATAGTTTATACAGCATTTAAAAAGTAAATTTCTCATTGCCATGCAGCATGAGTACTTGTTAATACATATCCTTCTCCTTAGTGTCTAATGCAGAAACCGATGCTAACGTAGGTTCAGTGTGGTGGCTAAGTCTATCAGACGCAGAAACCAGACTAAATTTTATTGCTACATCACGGCCGAGTCTCCATCACTAACACACCCCACCTCTCAGGCTTATTAAAACAACATTTTATGAAAGATTAAAACCATTTTTGGGGCCACTGCATGTGTGGTAGCATGTGCTTTTGATCCCAACAGTCAAGTGACAGAGGTAACAGGTTTCTGACAGTTTATGAGGCCAGACTTGTCCATACAGCAAGTTTCAGGCCAGCCAGCACTACCCAGTAAGATCTTGCCTGAAAAATAATTAAAAAGTAGATACTATTTTCAAATGAAAAGAGTTTTCATTAAATATAAATGTTTAAAAATAGCATTTTATTAATTCTTTGAGAATTTATTTTGTACATGTCTTTTGACAACCTTTACTCCCACCTCTGTCACTTCCAAGATCCACTCCCCAGTTTCCTACTCATCCAACTATATGGTCTTTTTTCCTTTAAAACCCACCATGTCCAGTTTGTGCTGCATAAATACTTTGGGGCTGGTATCTGTCCTAGACAAGGGTCAACCTATCATTAATGGAGTCACCATTAAAGAAATCTGACTCTCCCTTTATACCTATTGATCTAAGTGATTGATTAATGAAGCAGGTTAAATAACTTACCAATTTGAAAAACATTCCAGAAGTTGCACAAATTCACATATATAATTTTCTCTTGTGTATATTGTGACTAAAATCTAGCTCAGTGACAGAAGAAATTTACTCTTCCTAGAATACAATTATATTGTGTGAAACTTTTCATGAACTTATTTTTTAACAAGTGAGAGTTAATATATTTATTAATTGATTCTAACTTGGATCAACTTGGGAATAAAAGCATTTTATCTAAGTGATGGGATATAATATGTGGTCGAACTTTAAGCTCCAAAGTTGAGTAAAATTTGTATTGTACTTGCTACCCACTCTACACGGTTCTATGGAGATCACCTCACATCCTCCTTCAATGCCCCTGTGAGGCGAGGATTACTCTTATCCCCTTTTAAGAACTCAGGATACTGCAAGTTAAGTAATTCATCCAAGAGACAGAAACTGAATTCAGACAGTCTGAATCTACAATGATTATAATTTGACATTAAGTAATTAATTCAGTAAGTTTCCCTTTAATTCTTCTCTTCTGCTCCTATAAACCCCATACCTATTTCACTGACATTTAAAGGCAAGTCCATTTTGTTTCAGCCAGCATGACAAAAGGCAAGGAGCCAAATACACAGTTCCTTCTAACTGATAAAATGTGAGAATCATTTGAACTCGGGATATTAAAAGTCTTTATTTATAAGCAGAACGTCTGTAGAGGCCATGAGAGGCAGCAATGGTTTCTCAACTGGTCAACTGGTAGGTCTCCAGTTCTACTTTTCTTTTTATCAGAAAACTCAACTTACTGAAATGTCACCACACTTGAAGGTAGCAAGCTGCATGGGAAGTTATGAGTGTCAGCCCTTGTTTAATTTCATGCCATATGATTCCACTATCACTTGACACTATTTCTAAGTCTCTACTTCTTAGTCACTAAAACAGATGTGGTACAGATGGCCTTGAAATGCTGTGACAGAAGAAATTTACCCAAATACTGCAGTTCCTTCTAGCCCAGAATGTGAGACTCATTTGAACCCAGGATATTAAAAGTCTTTATTTATAAGCAGAAGGTGAAGTTCTTGGCATCACCAATGGCAGATGTTCACAGATGTTGTATGGATGCTGCTTGGGGCTGATGTGGACCAGATCCAATTGTGGTCTCTATGTTCTGGTCCTTAACACACTTAACAAAAGTTTCAGTCAGAAGATGACTGATTGAAGAGGTTAATAAGCAGTGCACATTTCAGTAAAATCAATGGCATTGACTTTTTTAGACATAGAACTCATTAAGGAATCTATGCAGACACAGCTGATTTCTTCAGAGCAGGTTCTCTTTAGAATATTGTTTAGCTTATCAACAAAAGAAGGATCAACACTTCATAGTTATTTGAGTAACAAGAAGCTATGTAGCTAATCTATATCAAGGTATACACATCATCCAAATCCAAATGTTTCCACAAAGAAAAATGAGTTCCCTGGGAAGCAGAGTGTGAAATCAGGATGAACATACTCTCAGTTTATGAAGTACTATGGTTGCAAGGGAAGGAGCGGAAGGTTAGAGCAGTGAATCTGAAGAATTCAGAAAGTATTGAAGTCAGAAAGAAAAGGAAAGTACTGGGCTGGAGAGAGGACCTGAGTTCAGATCCCACCCCATCCTTCCAAAAAATAAATGGGGGGGGGGCATGGTGGTGCACACCGGCAGTTCCAGCATGAGGAATGGAGAGACAGAGGATCCATGGAGTTCGCTGACTGAATCAATGAGCTCTAGTTCAGTGAAAGTCTCTGTTTCAATAATTAGGTGGAAAGCCATTGAGGAAGACACATGATATCGATCTTTCCCACACATATATTCATGGACAGGAATCTCCTGCCACAAATCACATATGCACACATGCACATGAATGCACACACACACACACACACACACACACACACACACACACACACACAC
>CAJQZJ010033927.1:6832076-6866169 GCA_907164525.1 Lophiomys imhausi
CACACACACACACACACACACACACACACACACACACACACACACACTGAACTAACTAAGTAACTAAAAATGGGGAAAGGGAAAATATTCTCACTGGTTTCCTTCATGTTTCATCAAAATCAGGTAGGATTATGAAACATATGTTAGTTTCAGAATAGCAGCAACAGAAAGAAAAATATAGCCACTGAAGTGAAGCAAAATATTGTCTGTTTACATGTGTGTACAGATGGCTGCCACAGCAATGACTGGAGTTCACGTTGTCAGGAAAGGAACAGGGAACAGCAAGGCAGGTGTCTAATTCTCACACAGTGCCTGCTTCTATTTGGGGAACAGTTATTATCTCTACTGATAATATCTGTCTGCAGAATACAAAACTCCCTGTTTAACTTCAGAAGAGAAGTGATTATTGGCCTTTGTAGATGTCACTGGCACCATGAATGTTATTTGTGTTTATCCTTCTATCATATGGCTACGGTACATGAAGGGAAACCTCTGACAATTAAACTTCTTCTAAGTTTCTGCTGTAAGAGTCTCACCCCATGAAGGCATCATTTCTGACTCAATAAAACTACAACAACCCTAGGAATTCAGAAGGAGGTAAAGAGGCAACATTTGGAAGCTGAACATCACGGTAAATTCTTACTTTGAAAAAACAATGCTTAGAAATATGTCATTTCAAATACTGAAAGTTGAAGAGGCCTTTGGAAATTGATTTACTAATGAAAAAAGAATATTAGTAACTTGAATCAAATAATCATTCATAAGTTGAAATATTTACCTGAAGCTTGAGATAGAAAAGGAAATGATCATTATCTAACAGATTAATTTCTGAAACCATCGAGCACTAATATTTTCTCAATTTTCTGAATGACTATTTATTTTATAGATATAAAATAAAATTAGAAGAGAATTTGTTGAAGAAAGTGTCATGAACATCCAGAAAGTATTCCATACATTGATAATGTATGATTACTTGTAGTTTTAGGTCAGGACCGTTTTTAAATGAGCTACTGAGGAAAGAATGCTAAACAAACAACTTGAGTGTCACGTAGTATTCCCACTGGATTTACTCAACATTGAGTTACTCTTACGCTACCAGATTGCTTACTCCAAATAAGAAATACGGATGAAGATCAAGCTCAGTAGAAGGACTAAGCAAATTCATGTAACTCTTTTAATATTACTTGTTTATTATTGTATTTATATTTATCATATTATGTGTTATATTTATTTTATATTACTTGATTATCATATTATTTAGTTGCCATAGTTACTGGCAGTGCCAATGAATAGCTGCCATGGAAAATAAGCCCCATGCCCAGTGCAAAGCATCGTCACCCAGAGGAGAAAGAAACTAGTGTTCATGCTGTTGCCACCGTGGGAAGGAGTACTAACCATTGACTCAAGAACTAAAGAGCCCTTTATCCCTCCACATCACCTTCAGCTCCTGGGACATCCCAACCCCCATTGCACATCTTAGCTTACATGCCTCACCAGGACTGACAATTTAGCACCCGTTTTTCTCTTAATCTACCACTTCATATCTTTTCTCATCTCTGCTCTAAAACTGTTTTCCCAATTCTAGTATTCACACAACCCCATCTTGACTTGTCTTTCATCATCAGTAAAAATGATACGACAAACTACACATATTCTACATCCTTGACACTTTTCCCAGAGCCTTTTTTTACACCTCAGTGACAGACTTCTGGACTTATGGTGACTTGTAAATTGGTTTCTTAGTCTTTTGTATCTCCTGACCCCCATAGTCTAATCTATATTCTACTGACAGACTGATTCAAGAGCTTCCATTGTCAACTATAAGGGCTGATTTTTTTTCTATTTATTTGGAGGTATAGAACTCGAACCCAGGGTCTATACGAGTTAAGAATCTGCCTTACCCTGAACTACAGTTCTAGGGGTATTAATCTATGTTTCCTATCTTGCTATTTAACATCTCTTGACACTATTCTTTGTACTCTGCTCTTTAATATTCAGCCACACTCAAAATATAGCTTCCTTGTATTTCTAGATTAGAATATATTGGTATTTTTAAAATGTCCCTATCAAAAAAATTTCTCTTAATTAACCTTGAGCCTCCTGATTTCAAGTTGCAATATTCATCACCTTATTATGAGAACTTGTGCGATTTCCCAACCCACCAAACTAAGCTACTTGTGAATTTTCTCTTCCGTTCTTCACTTATTCCTGAAGATCTACAATAAAATCAAATTTGTGTTACTGGGCTCTTCCCATTCTATCTACTACAAGGAATAGGTCCTATTTGTTTCAATATAGCTACAGGATTTAGCACAGTGTCTTCTTATAGTATGTTCAATCCACTCTTGATTTATAAAACTGAATATTCTCACTAACAAATGAATTTTAACAATTTAACATCTCTGGGTGTCAGCAGTCAAAAGCTCAGCCCTCTAGACTTGAAAGCAATTGCAGTGTCTATTCAGTTTTAAGTACAACATAGATGACTTTAGGAAAGAGCGACAGTTCTTTTCAGGGACATATTTCTAAAGAGTAGCTTTCCAAGCTGGACACTGTAAAGACTTAGTCCAGCATCCTAGCAACAAAAGCTACTTGGTGCTATGCAGATGATTTTCTGGATTTCAACAAAAGTCTCACTGACTAGATCATATTTATTTAAATTGGAGATTGACAAAAACACCAGAAAGGAAAGTACTCAATTTCTCAGAAAAAAAAAATATGTATTTAGAAGTCAGTTTCAGAGGAAAATAGCATACATTTGCTTGAAAATCTGAATTTTAGAGCAGTAATGTCTCTCTCCCAAACCTGAATAACTGACTGAGCTGATAAGCTTGTTTATCATCCTAAGTGTGAGGAGGAGCCCTCGAAGCCCTGAACTCAATGTACTCTTGGTACAGGGAGTTAAGGAAAGATCTGACTAGATGAACTTAGGAAATGCTTCATTTCCTGTGCCCAGTCTGCTAAGGAAACAAACTGGCAGAGCCACGTGCATCAAGGCCATCCAAGTAGCCACGAAAATCACCTTCTGTCCCACCCAGGGCACTCTCAAGGGTCAATTTGTGGTGCCAAGATACAACTTCCTTTCTAAGATCAGTTTCTCTCTCCCTCTCCTCCCCCCACTTCCAACTCTCTCTCTTTCTCTTGCCTCTCCCTCCCCACATCCCACCCTCTCCCTCCTTCTGCCCCTCCCTTTTTTCCTATTCCAGACACAGGTCTCAAGTTATCAAGTAGGTTTGTTGGCAGATGTGAAGGAAATTTTGTCTAAATATTTTTACTGCCCAAGTGAGAAATTATCCAGCGTGGGATAATAACTCATTAGAAAGTTGATGCTGTTAAAAGCAAAGGTGAACACTTGACCAGTGAGCTAAAGGAGGCTAGTAGTTTTCCTAACTGACCACAATAGAAAAATCTGTGGGCCATTCTGTGTTGTTCTTCATGGTAGTTTCTTTCTTACAGTCACAGTTTGGAGGCCAATTCCACTGACCCTCCTCTTTGTTTTCAGGATGTTCAGCTCCTTCAGAAAAAAAAAAAAAAATGCTGGCATAGCTCTGTCCACTCTAAGGCATGCAGACTTGAACTTTTGAAGATGCTAAACTCAGGCTTTCAGAATTTATATTGATCAGGGTAATCAGGAACGGAGTTTTAAACAATGTGTTGCAGAGTTGACATTCTCATCAATTGTTCTAATAAGTATCGAAGGGTTACATAGAAGTAAGCCAGTGATCTCTGATACCTCATGGACACTTTTGTAAAAAAAAACAAATTCTCAGCAGCTCTTATAATTTTCTGGTCAAATGCACAATAAGCAAACCTGTGATGTGGGAAGACTTTCAGATTTATCCTGAATTTATAAAAATATTTTTTTAATTACTGACAAAATGCAACTCATGTTGAACCATTGAGTTTTATTTCATTTTTTTTTAAGTTAAAATTCTGTAGGCAGTGAACTTTGGGAAAAGGGCACAAACAAATAAAATTAGAACCGTGTTTTCTGGGTGACTCTCCTATCCTCCCCCAACACATATACCCTCCCACAACACACCCACCCCCGCCTCAGAATCAGAATCAATCTCTCTCAAATATGTGTTCTTTGGTTAGCTTGTGTTTTAAGTTCAATACTTATTAAATCTGCCTAATACTAGATTCACTAGTATTTCTCTCAATAGTCCATTTACCACTGTGGGCAAGGAAAACGGCTCCCCCATCTCAGTGTCTTTGAACTGCCCAGTGCAGGACAAGAGCCTAATAAATGACTGATTAAGGTTAACTGTTTATTGTATATTACATAAGAATGGTTAGAAATAAAAATAATCATTCTTGCAGCTGCTCATTGGTGCAATGTAACAGGCACCGGAGTTTCTTTACCTGCAGTTACTGGTGTGTTTGTCCTGTCTATCTTTAGAGTTCTGAAAGTTACAAAAAATATTATGTGATTATGTTCACATGTGCATATATTGCTGTAACAAAAGTGTAGAAGTTTCTATCTCCACTTACCCAGTCCCCTAAAACACTAATAGTCTAATAGTGAATCACCATTCACTTCTCTAGGTAGCTTTACCATACTAGAGCTGAAAGGTAGTTGGGTCTGTTGCTGGAGGCATTGGCAACACAGTTTCCAATGACAGCCTTTCACTGGTACAGGGTCCTCTTATTATTCTGGGCCAAAAAGAACCCCTCCCCCTTTTGGAACTAGCACATTTTTAGTCAAAATTCTATTTTTAGTCTCTAAAAAGTTAACACATTTCCCCTAAACAAACTATCAGGCCATCTCACCAGCAAACATTTCCCTTCAGTAGAAACAAAAACTCTTGTTTGTGGCCCTGCTTCTGTGGCCTCTTTTAAACCTAACTCCGTGTACTGCAGCCTGAAAATTCACCAACACACCTGACTCGCAGGATATGCCTCTCCGAAGATCAACCAGCCCTGGAAGCTCTCTATCTGCGATTTCTCATACACACTATCAGAAAGATAAGAGGAACGGTACCTTCATTGTCCTCACTGCGGCAGAGACTGATGGACAGAAGGACGAAAAGGGCAGTCACTTGAAGCAGCCGCATGGTGCCCACTGATGGTCTCAGTGGCTTCTCTCTCCAGGGTAAGGCAGGGTACGATTCCTCCCAGCCTGGCCAGGCCGTATTAGCCAATGGAAAAGGTGTGCTGAATGTGAGCGGACGCTGCCCATTCCTACTTATTTTGGGGATTCTGATAAAGAACTAGAGGAAATGCACACACTCCCTTTGGGAGGTCAGCAGAGAGGAGATTTATTGTTTCAGCCCCTTACAGGAACTCTTTTTTCCCCCCCTCTCTCTTCCTTTGGCAGCCACTTGTGTTTTTGCTACTGCACTATTTTTCTCTTCTTCAACAAAAAGATCAGGATGGGATTTGAACAGGAAGGGATCCTTCTTGAGAAAGGGCCAGAGAGCTTTCTGACTTTTGTTTTGAAAGTGCATTTTAGAGAAGCTGTAAATACACCTCATTAAGCAGCTCCTCAGTTTGGCTAAGAAGTCTGTAACTTCTCAGGGGCTGGATTTGAGCACAAAATCCACAAGGAATCACTTCTCATCTCTTTCCTCAACTCAAAAGCAGATCAGTGAACACCAGCGTCCAGAGACAAATGCAGTTAGTAATTGGATTGTGCCCTGCTCTTGAGAAAGTAAACTGGCCTCTTATGAAGGTCCAGAGAGTTTTTTCAAGGCATTTCTAACAGAATGAAGCATAGATATAAGACCACCCTTTGCTCATTTCTGGATTTGATCCAATCCCCCTGCCCCCTTAAGTTGCAAACTTAGCTTATGCTAGGCAATTGCACCTCCAGCAAGAGCTATATCCCCAGCCCACACTTCTTGGTCTTTTTGGTTTTGATTTTTTTTTTTTTTTTGAGTCAGGTGTGTTGGTGAATTTCTCTGTGTAGGCCTGGCTGCCCTGGACTTGCTTTGTAGTTCAGGCTGGCCTCAAACACACAAAGATCCTCCTGCCACTGCCTCCAGAGTGCTGGAATTAAAGGCATGTGTCATGAAGCCCTGCAACATTTCTGGGTTTTGTTAGTGGGTTTTTATGAAGAATTAAAAAAAATTTATGGGTTTAAGGAATCTGCCTGGGTAGAAAAAGCTAACACAGAGCATTAGTGATGTTATGGATTATGTGTTCTGTAGGACCAAAGTACCAACCAGGGGTTTCTTCACTCTTAGTGTTGACTGATTGGCGCATGACAGTCGCACAGCCAGGTAGGTCCCTAAGCACAGCACTTGTTAGAAGACTCCCAGGCCACAGACTTCACATCTCAACTCAGCCAATTGCTCTTTAATACACACTCAGGTGCAGGCTTACTAGAGGAGGGTGCTGACAGACTCTTATACCCTAGAATATGGTATCACACCATAGCCCATTTCTAAGCTGAACACCCATTTCCCTGCTACATCAGCCTGGAAAGTGGCTAGAGCAGATCATTGACTCGAACTACTTGGAAACATTGCTGATTTCATCCTGTCCACTGTCCAGTCTCAGAAGGGCTCATTTTTTTTCAAAATTTTAATTTTGTGCATAAGTAAGTATAATTTCAGGCTCTTAATTGATATTTCCCACACACCGTCCCTTTCACTAGTCATAGCCCAGAGGGTACAAAGCTAGCAGTGCATGTGGACGGTTGACAAATGCATTTCCCAGGAATAGGCTGGGATGCAGCCCTGTAAGAACAACCTGAGACACACTGCTTCACTTCCTACTTGCTACTGTACTTGGGGAAGTTGTTCCTTTTAGGAGCTTTCCTGAGGCTGAATTTCCATGGGGCCTTAGTGTTTGGGGTTCCCAGCATGACTATCATGCATTTTGGTGGCTCTCCACTCCAGGAAGACTTACTCCTCATAGATGTTTAAGTTGTTTTTATTTATTTTGTTATTTAATTTTACAAGCATGTGTGTGTGTGTGTGTGTGTGTGTGTGTGTGTGTGTGTGCAGTGTGTGCATGCGTGCACACGTCTGTGTTATGTGTGTGTGTACACCAATGGGTGTAGGTATGCTCACTCACTCACTCATAGATGTGAGGGGAGACCAGAGGTTGATGGTTTCTGCCTTTTTTAAAAAATAACATCTGTCACTTAACAGCCAGACTGTCTGGTCCATGAGCCTCTGGATTTGCCTGTTCCCAAGCTCCAGCACTAGCGTGGCATGCACACACTGACACAAGGTCCTCATGCTTCTGCAACACTTTACCCACTGAGCTATCATGCCAGCCCCATATGCAACCTGTGTAAAAGACAGAGGATCATTCGTTGAAAAAGGAAGGAAAGAACACAAAATAAAAACACCCGAGCCACAAAAGAAAACAAATGGAGTAAAGAAGGCCAGCTTTGCCTCCAATAGGTCAGACACTGAAACTAGTTAATTAAAACAGTAAGGATCCAGAGAAGACAGATCAATGCTGCAGAAGGGGAAGTAGAAGCACACATGCAACATGTGTGTATGTTTGCACACACACACAGAAACATTTTCACAGATGTGTGAGTTCACATGTGGGTATGTGCACAAAGGTAGATTAGACAGAGGTGAGCCTAAATAGTAAATAAACTGAATAGGGTGTGCCTTTAATCAGTGACTTTTTAAAAAAAAATCCCACAAACATATTGCTGATCATTTAAAATAGTTAAATGTAAGTATCTTACCTCAAAAAATACACACAAAATATATCATTTACAGAGGCACGGCCTTCCTGGGAGTGACTTGATGCTCTGCACTGAAGCTCTTAGTGAGTTAAAGTGTGATTTTAACCTTATATTCATTTATTTTCCTTTAAAATGTTTTCCAGTGCCAGCAAGATGACTTGGTGGGTGGAGGTGTTTACCACCAATTGTGATACCCGGTGTTCAATCTCCAGAACAAGCACAGTGAAGGAGAGGATTGACTCCTACAAGTTATCCTCCGACTTCCACACATATGCTGTGCCACACATGTTCATGTGCACACATACATAAACAGAGATGATAGGAGAGATTTTAAATGTGTTTCTATAACTCACACATACTATGTCATTTAACCATGAGAGAATGTCCCCTGCCCTTCAAATTTTGTTTGAATAAATACTTTAAAATTTAATATTTGTGATACATATTTACACAAGCATTACCAAATATTTGGTGTTCTTAATAGCTTGGATGTTATAGTCATTGTGTGGTGTGTGATTTGAGAACAGCTTCATAAAAGAACATGGGTGACAAGAACAAAATTATTCTAGCCTGAAAGAAGAAACTCTTTGTATTTGTTTTCCTCACAAAACAGTTTTAAATCTGAGTGTAAAGGAAAAGGGTGCTGCTGTAAGGCCAGGCAAGAGCTATCCCAGGGTTCTTCCCAAGCACACATTAAGGGCTGCCTGTGACATCACTGGTGCTGGAGACATTGGACGCCAAGTCTGTAAGCATAGGGACCTCTCTCAACCTGTGTGTCACTGAGAGGATTTAGTTAGGTGACACCATTGTTAAAGCCACAAATTAAAGCCTTCTCCATACTTGTCTCCTTCCTCTCTGCCAGCTCTTCATGCTGAATAAAATAATCAGTGGATGATCTCACAAACCAGCAGATTTCACATCCTCCTCCTTTGCTTTTGTGCTGTGCTCACTGGCTGCCTGACATATTTTTACTCCAAGTGCCTAGATTCCCCGTGGGAAGCTGAGGGTGACCATTGTGCCTATCTCCGATAGTGTGTAGAGGAAAAAGTGACATTCCAGGAGGTAAGTGAAACAAGAAAAGAAACCTGACCTTGGATTCTAGAATCAAAGTAAGTTGTTTTAGCTCAGTGGTGTGTCTTCATGCGTTAGAATTCTACAGGAGACTTTATTTCAGAGTGATGAAGCTCATTTCCGAAGAAATAGATGAGCATCACAAAGAACTGGGAAGATTCAGAAGCCCAACTGCTATTTTCAGACGTTTGCTCCATGCTCTAATGTATTTGGAGTGTCAGGCGTTCTCAATGGAGATGGGGCCTGGCAGCTCGTCATTGTTACTTGTTATTGGAGACGAGTATTGACTATTGTCTTGTAGCCACTGGGAACAGAACTACAAGTAAACGGACGTTTATAACTCAGGATAGAAAAGATATCAATCAATTCTCCCTCCTACAGAACCCAGACCACCATCCATAGTAAAGGAGTCAGCCAATTGGCCAAACCTATGCCAACAACATAAGCATCTTCCACACTCAACATTCTGTTAACTGGACTCAGGTGGCCCAGGCTAGTGCTGGTTCATTATTGCTCAAGTGAGCACTAGGCATTGTGGCGAGCTGTCTGTCTCAGGTTACATTCTCTAACCATCCATTCCTGCTTACTCAACCCGGAAGATAGCGTTTTTCTTTTCGACTCACACTGATCCCCTAAACTTACATGAATCTATTGTCACAGAAAGGCATGAATATGGGCATCATAAAAACAAGACTTCAGGGATGAGACATACATTATTTCAGCACAAGTATACAGATTCTCTGATATAAGCCCTGAGCCATCTGTCAACAGATGAAATGATTGGCAGGCTCTTCTCTGTGAGACAGTCCAATCTCCTGTTTCAAAAGTTTCAGCACCCATTCCCTGCACCCTTATCTGTGTTTATGACCCTGGGAAAACTCCACCACAAATTGAATCTTCCCATAAAAAACTGAGCCATAACAGCATTTTCCACTGATTATGTATATCATACTAATAGAAAAAGTGACATTTTTTTCTCCTAAGAAATAATACTTTCTTGTATACATTTTCAAACATTTTTTTTATATAAGTACTTTATTTTTTTTCTTCAAGTTACATCTCAGTCACAAACCCTTCCCTATTCCCCCTTCCTGTCCCACCCTTCCCCCCATTCCCCCCAACAGCTTCCCTTTTCAATCCAACAAATGGTTCTTTCTCTTATAACAGTAAATTCTATACAAAACAGCAGAATTAAATATGCCACATTTATGAGAGTTAAATGGCCCAGTATACCTTCCCAATGTTCAGTTCATACATATTTGGCCCCTGACTTTAACCTTCTACCTTCTAACCATTTCCATGAGTTTAAAGTTCTATAACTGACTTAGCTTTCATACTAACTTGCATCACTATTATAACCATCTTTTTAGATCTAGAACGCCCTCTTGATTCTTAAACAACTCAAAATTTAGCTATGAGACTCAAGCTGTCTATTCTTCAACCACCTCAGAGAGCTGAGAAGGATAAATATATCTGATTATATAGGAAGTGCAGGGCCAGCAGCTTCCAATACTAAGAAATGACAAACCAGTGACTACCCGGACAGTTCCCATTTTCTCTCCATACATTCCAGCATCAGTCTTCAGCCTTTTGGTCCTGTTTCTCTGACAGACATTTATTGTAGAGCAGGGATTATGAAGGACTTACCTACCCTGTCTTGGCAGAGCTAGGCTGTTGACTTCCCTGCTATGAAGTTTTGTCCTTTTTGGACAGCAGTTGAAGCAAGGAGTTTTTACATGCCAAGAGATAGGCTTGCCACTAATTCAACCATCTCACACTGGAGATTCTTCGATGCTTATCTTCTACTTGGAGTAGAATAGGGGGTGCTGTCAGGAGCTGATATGTCACGATATCAAAAAAAAAATCTTAATTTAAGACCACATCTTTGAATGCCATATTCTGCAGATCTCTTGGTGTTTTTGAAGATGCCCTATCTATCTCTTGTATTTAGATAAGCAAATGTTGCTTGTCTCTTAACAACTTGATTACTGAGTAGCTTAGAGAATATCTGTGATAGACTGTCATAGTAGGTAACAAGGTGACATGCATGTATGACTAGGAGTTTGTTTTTCTTAACTATCCTAAACAGTTTAAGACGGTTGGTATCAAGAGGCCAGAGCTTCACATTTCATTTTTAAGTATCTCTAGGTACGATACCATTAGGAAGTGTTACCTTTAATTTTGTATCAATATACAAAGATCTATTCCAATGTGGCTAAATATACTCTTAATTTTGTATCAATATACAAAGATCAATGCCTATGTGGCCCAATAAATCTTAATATTGCGTCCATATACAAGGATCAATACTATTGTGGCCAACTATAATCTTAATTTTGTATCAATATACAAATATCAATACTGACGTAGTCCAATACAATCTTATTTTTGCACAATAAACAATGGTCAATACCACTTTAGCCAAATATACTACTAATTTTGTATCAATATACAAAGGTATAAGGGCATATTCAATAATCTGACCCTTCTTCTTGGTCCTTCCTGTGCTATGTCAATGTCTCAATTTTTCTCAAGTCCGTGCATTCCTACATAGGAGATAAAGAAGGATAAAGAAAAGGGAAAGAAGGAATACCCTGGGTCTAACCTCCAAAACCCATTAAACAGGACCATTTAACAACTTGTAATCTCTTCCCCTAAATAACAGAGTTTTCAGTTGTCCTTCAACTAACCAAAAAAGGGGGGGGGGGCGGAGAAACACCCTCCCCACCCTCTGGGTATGGGACGTCGCTCTCTTAAAATGACTTCCTGCTGATTTGGGTCGTAGTAAACCTGTTTGGGGCCCGAACCAAAATGGAAAAATGGTTAAAAATGTTAGTACAATCCTTTTATGTTCAGTCCTTCTGTTCTCAGCTGTTTAGATGTCCTAAGGAGTTTGTAGGCAGAAGCTGAACTTCCAGGCTTTACTGAGGTTCTGGCTGGGGCATTGTGTAGAGCTGAACGGTCTTAGCAATATTGAGTTGTTGTGGTTGTAGGCTTTTGATGGAGACCGCTATTGAGGGAGTCTGTCAGGCTGAATCATCTGGGTCACTCGTCTTCTTTTGGTGTCTGATTCTGATTTCTGCTGAGGTTTCCGTTGTCCAGTTGTCCCTGGGTTCCTTGAATGGATGCTTTGATTCTCCTGGAAAGATAAAAACAGAGCCCTGCCCTAATCCTCACTCAGGGACAATCACCCTCTTTTTTTTTTCTGGGGGGGGGTAGGTAATATTTCTCCTGAAGCAAATTTGGTTTTTTGACAATATATAAAGTGTTATCTTTCAATCTGGTTTAAAGAAGAAATTATTTTGTTATTTTGGAGTTAAACTAGCTTTGGTGTATATATTTTGAGATCTCGAAGGACAATTTGTTTGTATTGAGTGGGCCTTTTGTAAGTAGCTTTTAAACTTAGGTCCTTCCAAATCCTATGTGTGTGTCTCTGCATTCTAATTATTGGGATCAGAGACCTGTGGTTCCCATCTGAAGGGATTAAAGATGTGTTCCACCACTCCTGGATCGAAGTTTTTCTCTATTTAGAATTTGTTTTGTATCAGGCTGAACTTGAGCTCTGAGATCTGCCTGTTTCTGTCTCTAGTGTGTTGGGGTTAAGGGTGTACTCTTCTTGAATGATGGGATTAAGGGTGTGTACCCTCACCACCCTTTTCCGTGTAACTCTAGAATTTATAAGTCCACTAACTCTATGGTGCTCCTCCCGTCTCTGCTGAAGTTAAAGGCATGGGTTAACACCACATTTCTCCTGTATTTTACCTTAGCTCTACGTTTTTTCGACACTTGGAGGTTTATAAAACCAGGTTGAACGGCTGTATCCTTTATTTTATTTACAGTGTTTTAACGTTGTTACCTGCTTTTTTTTTAATTAATAAATTTATTTGTTTGTTGCTACAGGTTACATCCTTAACATATTGTCCTCTTTTCCCGCTTCCCAGCCCCACCCACCCATGCTCTACCCCCTGACCTTTCCGTCTTGATCCTCTGGGGTGGAGTGTCCCTGCATAACAGTCTCTCACCACAGATCAGGAGTCATATGAGGGCCAAGAGCCTCTTCATACACCAGGGGTCTACGAGGCAGTACTGCCAGTGAAAGGTGTCTCCTTGCTACGGGGGGAAAACTAAAAAAAAAGACCAACAGACACACAAACCCACAAAAACAAAGAACAACAACAAAAAAAGAGAGGAAAAAGAAAAAGAAAAAAAAGGAAAAGGAAAAAGAAAAAGAAATGAAAAAAAAGTTTATGTCTATGTTCCTTTTGGTGTGTTGGTTGTAGTACAGATATCCTGTATGATATAGCTAAAATCCTACTATAAGTGAATAGATGCCGTGTGCATCCTTCTGAGTCTGGGTTAGCTCACTCAGGATGAGCTTCTCTAGATCCATCCATTTGGTTGAAAATTGCATGATTTCATTGTTTCTTATAGCTGAGTAATATTCCATTGTATAGATGTACCACAGTTTTTTAATCCATTCTTCAGTTGAGGGACATCTGGGTTGTTTCCAGTTTCTAGCTATTGCAAATAAGGCTGCTATGAACAAAATTTAACTCGGAATTATCTACCTCAATGCCCAGAAGTAATGTAGCATCAATGTTTTATTTCATCACATCTAAAATGTCTATCACAAAAAGGTGAGAAAACACCTTTATTTAACTTCCTATTTAGGTCGGCTGTAACCAACATGGCATCCTGTGTCTGATGTCTACCCATATATCTTATTTTTGGTGTGCAAGAAATAACATTTTAGGGAAAAATTTTTTTCACGTCAGGTGACGTCTATTAAAATTGTTGAATTTGTCTATATAGAAGAGTGAGACTTAGGTCTGGAAATATGACCCTAAGTTTAAGGGCGTTTGTTACCCTTGCACAGGACCTGGGTTCTGTTTCCAGAGGGAATCTTATGCCTTCTTCTGGCTGCCATAAGCACTGCACCCATGTAAACATTTTTGTTTTTAAATGTGAGATTTAGGGGAATTATAGTCATGTGTCATACCTTTTTCACACTTGGTGTGACCCACCTATCTCTGCTAATTTACCTCTGGCTCTATGCTCACATCCCTTTGCCTGCCTATGTTAGCTGCTCTCAGTTTCTGAAATATCTTTCTCTTTAGCCATTTTTGTAATAATTAAAGCAAAAGTCCAGCTCAGCCAATTTAAAGTCCTGATGAGGTGATTTATTTGTTTTTCCTCTTTCAAGCTCCAGATCAATTGTAGTTGAAGTTAGTTCTAAAAAACACATCAGCTTTTCCTTTCTTCATTCCCAATAAAGAAAGAAAACTGCAAACATAGCTTTTTAGTATTCACAGAAGCACAAATTGAGAGTTGCAAGTAAAGTGTCTTATGTTGTTCATTTAAACACCTTATGGGTCAGTCTTGAAGGAGTTTTTTCTGGGATGATAAGCAGAGATCCAAGATATGGTTGCTTTCTTACAACTGTGACTATTAGATTAGTTGATGCCTACTGATAGTCTAGGTTGGTTTTCATCTTCAAGTGCTTTATCTTACTGGTGTTCTGTGAAAAGATTTCCTAGATAATGTTCTATACTCCCTGCCTTGTCAAACTGGTCAAACCACACTTCATTTGTATAATAGTGCAAAGAAAACCAAGCATGAGATTTTTGTGGTTTCCATTCCTCTTCCTTGATGGTCTTAGAAGTCTTCTATCTCATTCATTCAGACTGGGTTTCTGAGTGACCATGTGGAGAAGACTCTCCATTCTCAGCATGACCAACATGGAAATGTGTGTCATGTCATATTAAGCCCCTGGTATCTGGAGTTTACTTGGGCACTAATCCATGACTAGTGGAGAATCCTATTATCTTCTCTGGATAAGTCCTAATTTGATGAACTTGTCACTGAACTACAGTAGACAGTAAACTCATCAATGGCCGAACCTTTGACCCTTGATTTTGTTTCAGTTCAGTACTTGACTCACAAGTTGCCCATAGATTTAGTTTCTGCCACTTCTGCTTCAGTTTCAACATTCTTTTAGAGTTTTAAGATATTTGGTGAGTTGTATCATGCATGACTCATGGTGATACATGAAGTGGGTCCAAGTCCAGTTAGACCTTCATGAGTCACGGAGATGTCTACTTTACTGACAGAAAGTAGTGCTGCATCTAACTCTGCTTGGTGGAAATGAGGGTAATAAAGCTCTAATTCTTGTTCATTTTTTTTTCTCTTTTATGTTTATGTTTTGTTTTCTTATGTTACATTGTTCTCTTTTATGTTTAGTTTAGTGCTATGCTAATAAAATACCTGACACAAGCTCACAGCTGTTTGGTTCATAGCTTGTGAAGGTTAAGGGAATGGTGCTGCGGTCCCTTGAGTTCTCCTGTGTGTCTGTAGGGGTGGATGGATAGCAATGGCAGGGACAGAGAGAAAAAGCATGGCAGTAGGGGCGCAACAGAGTTGGGAGGTGTGGCAGGGGCAGGAGGGTTGGCAGGAGCTGGCTAGCTGTTTCTTACAACATCACCTCCTGAGGATTACTCTGGCTCTCAGGAACTATGGTGGTTTCTATTTCATGCTTTCACACAGAGCAAGGGAGTCCTACGAGGCACATCCATAGTATTACCTAGCATTTGCCAATACTGTCATACTCCAGACCAAACCTCCAACCACAAGGCACCTGTGGAGGTTTGAAAAGCACTGGTCCCCATAGACTCATATATTTGAATGTCTATAGAGTGGCATCGGGGTGTGTGGCCTTTGTTGGAGTTGGCGTGGTATTTTTGGAGGAAGTGTGTCACTGGGGGTGGGCTTTGAAGTTTCAAATGTTCATGCCAAGCCCTGTCTGTCTGTCTGTCTGTCTGTCTGTCTCTCTGTCTGTCCCTCTCTCTCTCTTTCTCTCTCTCTTTCTCTGCCAGCTGTCTATAGATCTGGATGTAGGACTCTCAGCTACTCTCCAACACCATGTCTTCTGCCTGAATCTGAGCCACCATATTTCCTGCTATGATGACAATGGACTAAAACTCAAAACTGTAACCCAGCCCCAGTGAACTGTTTTCCTTTATAAGAATTGCTGTGATCAGGATGTCTCTTCACAGCAATAGGACATTGACTAAGATAGCACCCTAATGGGAACCTAGCATGCACATGAACAGCAGTACAGCTGTTGAAAAAGAGTGATACATTCCTGTTCTGACACATGACATGAGAATACAAAGCAAAATGCTTTCTCCAAGTCTTAGTTTATTTGCCTGTAAAATAACAATCCTTGGTTCTGAAACTATGAAACACAGAGCATATTATTACTTAAAACAAAAACACTTGAATGGAAATATTTCATGATTCATTTCTAAGTAAAAACCAGACAGTGTTTTGTAAATTTTCTCAAAATTATGTAAATCTTTCATAAGTTAATACAAATAGTGTTAGCAACAGGTGTTAATAATTATGGACATTGGCCTATGTAAAATCCTTTCACTTATCAAAGTGGAACATTTTAAGAAAATGCACATCATTTTCTTCTTCAACAAGCTTCTCAAAATAAATCATTTCCATTTCATCACCAACTAGAATTGTTTACAGATGCTTTCAATTTCATTGAACATGTACTGCACATACATATCTAAACATAAAAATATCTTGGACAAACAACAAAGCTGTAGCGCTTTGTGATCCATCCTTCCAAATGTTGCCTTTACTCAGAGGAAATGACACAGCAATGGCTTTAAAAAGTGTCCAGAGCCACACCTGAGTGTTTCCAACCATAAAAATCCAAACTTCCTGTCCTGTGAGGTCTGAGTGTTGATGGCATAGAGGAGCCTGACACTACAGCATTGGTTTGTTGTGGTGTTTAATTTTGTCCATGTTTATCCTTAGTCTCAGTGTCAAATTCACCCTGTAGAGATTTTCAAGAACATTTATGTTTAGTGTTTGCTAAAAAACAAAACAAAACAAAACAAAACAAAACAAAAAAACCATAGGCAGCACAAGGAAGGATCCAGGCGTATATATGAGGAAAGCCTCCTTTGATAATTCCAATGGCAACTCTGAGTTAATAATTACTGGCATGGGTCATTAGGAAATATATTTTTTTTAATGTTTGCTTGGTACTAAAAGGAAACATCTGCATTTCCTGGTCCTCATTGTCAGACTAAGAAAGCCCTCACTTTAAGATTCAATAAATATTCTAAATTGACTCCTATCAAGACTTCTTAGCCCAAAATTTAATCCAAATTTAAAAAGCAGCAACAACAATGTTTTTTAAAACTCCACTTATGTAATATTTTTATCACATTAAACTATAATTTATATGGCAAAATGCACAGCTCATTAATACTGGTTTGATTTTCCCAATAGCAAGAAGAGTCCACAGGAAGACAATGTTAGTGTTTTATGATTTTGAGACCATATGCTTCAAATGTTCTCAATGCCCTTTAATGTTTATCCACAAATTGCTTATTGGAGCACATTGTTTGCCATGCTGGTTTGCAGAACAGGAAAAATACCTCTGATTTTTATAGAAACAATTTTAGAGGGGTGTTTTTAGAAGACTTTTCTTCTTACTTGACCAAAGTGTCTTCTAATCCCTCAAGTTTGAGACATAGTGATTGAGGTGTGATCCCACTGGAATGGTGCTGTCTCTAATTTTTAATCATCCCATATTTTGTTTCATGCCTCCAAAGTAGCCTTCTAGATTTACACCAAGTTGAGTTCTGTTCTTGGGAAAACACTGTGCTGAGTCACCAAGAACATGGCTCTGCTTTATAATAGTGATTATACTCTGTACAAATGAATGTGTTAACACGTGCTTCTATATATTAGCCTCTTTTCAATACGACATATTTAGTTACTCAGATCTGAGAAACTTGAGTTTCTTGACCTATTAAATGAAAAGCCAGACTTCGAGTCACTGGGAAGTGATTAAGCCATGCTTCTGTGAGGGTCCACCCCTAAGGGTCACTGGATGGACACACTAGTTTTCTGTCCTTCCTGTCACAGTAAAATAAAATCCATAAATTTCATTGTTCATTGCACTATATAGACCATACTTCTTTCCTTTCTTAGTTTTTTTCCAAAATAACTGTTTAAGCTTCAAGAGTTTCTAAGTCTGGGATTCTAAATATAAAGAAAAAGTTTGTATATTTCCTTAATATTGCTTTCATGCTTTTATGAACAGTCAACCTCCCAGTGATGAATTTTTTTGGTTTGTTTGGGATTTTTAAGGTCCCAATCCACTAATTATCTGATTTACTACATCTTCCATTTCTGAACACTAAAGGGTCTTGAGGCAGGCAAGCATAGGAAATAGCTTAGGATCCTGGGACTGACTCCACTTGGTGTGGGATAAGCATATATCTCTTTTCTAACCCCTTGGCATCCTGGTAGCCTCACCTACTTGTACTACGAGAACACACACACCCTCTTCTAACAGTGTACCCAGCATCCTACTAGCAGTCTAAGTCCCCACCTGCATTGTGTTACTTATGTGTTTGCTTCAAACAATGGGAATAGTTGTTTTCCTTAGCAACCCTGTGATAATGGCCTGTTCCTATTCAAACACACACTGGGAAACATCCAGTGAACTAGGGCCAATGGGCTTATCTGGCCTGAATCAGTTTTGGGTGGACATGTAATACAACAAACTGTTCTCCAAATGAACTCTTAGAGAGTATGCCCTGTTTCCCATCCTATGTATATGCATAATTCAGCAGGCATATTACTAAAATCAGATGCATTGAGCATGCCAATCAAAATAAAGAACTCCCTTCCAAACAGCAATCCTTAGCAACTAAACCTCTCCTCTCTTAAACTCCATAAAAGGAAACCCCATTCATTGGGGCCTTTAATAACATTACTCTTGAGGCTTAATGTGACTCTTGGCAGCATATTCTTTTCATCCTGTAGTATTTCTTTGCTTGGAATACAGTTTCCTTGTCACCTTTCAAATATGTATGCATTTCAGTTTTGTCTGGATAAATTCTTATTGTATTAGGCATGGAAAGAAGATAATAAAATGGAGTAATTTATAAAAGCAACAACACGTGAAAGTAGCAAGACTTATCCACACCAAGTTCTTATCCCAACACCAATATAAATACCAAGGTTTAAAACATCGCTTTGGGGTACGATGCTCACAGGGATGGGCTCGTGATGATTAGATTTCATTGTCTATTCGACTAAACCTAGACTAGTACAGGGGGTCAGTGAGGCACATCTCTAGATGTGCCTGGGAGTGCATTTTCAGAGAGGAGTAACTGAGAAGAAGACTCATCCATCCAGATTATAGGTGGCACTGGCCATGTGAAGGAGGTTACCTTGAATAAAAGAAGAAACAGAGAGTCCCCTTTATTTCTTTTTCCTGGTCAGTCTTAAGTAAAGAACCCTCCTTGGCACATGCTCTTTTAGCCGTGATGTTTTTCCCACCTTGTAAGTGTGCAGAGTCAACTGATCATGGATGCACACCCAGAATTAAACCATCCTCCCCCCCCTCCTTTTTTTTGTAAATTTGTTAAGTGATGCTTAAAATAAGTAATAGCAATAATGATAACAATAACAGTAGGTGGTGTGCGCCATACATACTGATCTTCTCCTTGTTTTGGGAGGACTCACAATTCATTCATTTAACCAAAATATATTGAGCTCCAATTATGAAACAAGTGTGGCTGAGGGATAGGAAACCAGACGGATTTCTTGTGTTGAATGCTTTGCTTTTCTGTTGCTCATCTCGGGTGTTTGTTTATGATGATGCAAAGTTAAATAACGTTGTTGTCTGAAAAAACAACCTTAATTTAGCACTTAAACAGTAGACTACGATTCCAAAAATAGACAAAACGCAGGAAGAACTTTTAGATTCAGAAAGACAAAAGTAAACATGCTAATACATTGGGGCTAGCTGTCGGCTCTGATTTAATTGAATACTGACCTGATTCACAGCCCTTGCAAGAGCAAGAGTTTGTTGATCTGAGCTTGGGAATGCTATAGTACTTGTTTTGAGTGTGACAATGAGTCATGACCATAAAACCACTAGGAGTGTTTGTGAGGAGCAAGGAGGAAGAGGAAGAGGAAAAGGAGGGGAAGAGGATGGGAGAGGAGGAGGTGGTGAGGAAAAGGAGGGGAAGAGGATGGGAGAGGAGGAGGTGGTGGATAGGTTTTAAGGCAAAAATCTCTATGAATCATATCAGAAAAGTTTTGCGAGGTTCACACAGGTGATTTTAAGAATAGAAGCAGCACTATGAATTTGTTGTTGTTGTTGTTTTGCCTGTTTCTGGTTGTTGTTGTTGTTCCTCCTAAGGCTTACTGTATTGAACTTTAGGTAGAACCTGAAGCTTGTCAATCAACAACTAAAAGAACAAAGCCCTTTCACCTGAATAAAACCAACATGATTTTCTTGGAGGCTTTTTAACATGCATAGGTCATTACAGATCTGCTTCAAAATTAGGAGCTCTGTCAGTATCCCAGATGTCTGCCTGGTCCCACTTAGAGGGACATGGGTAAATGTGAGAAAGTCAGTGAGGAATGAAGACATGGGAGTGATGCTTTACCTACAAGTCCCCACTAACTACAGCCTCAGCTCTTTTGCTATGGTAACAACCTCAGTGCAACACAATACATGTTTGTGCAGTTTGTTTATTGCTAACCAGCCACTAGATGACTAGCTACCTCCCATGATGAAGTTTCTCAGCTAATGCTCACAATGATCAGAGATTTTTCTAAGACTAAGGATCATGTATGAAGCAGAAACACAAAGCCGGCAGGGTGAACTCATAGCCCATGCACATGTGTTAATTTCATATTTGAGATATGTTCTTATTATGCTAGCTATTTTGTAGATAGAAAACACCTCCCAAAAAGAACATTATACACTGTCCCTTTGGTTGGTTCTTTGCCTGATGAACATAATGAAAAATAAAAGCACTTGCTATGCCAAGTATAAACCTATTTTCTCCTTGACATTCTAAAAGACAAAAAGTCATGAGAACAAAATGTGAGGCTCAGATCTCAGGGCCTTAAGAGTATCCAGATTTCCTCTCTAACTTGATGGCCTTTCCCAGTCTGATTCTACAATAAAACAACATAGGCTGATGGATGAGCCCTCACCAGGGACAAAACTGAGGACAGAGACAGAATTACCACAAAGCTAATGGCACTTAGCTTTTAGGATCTTTTATTTACAGATGTTCTTTCCAAGTTCTTCTGGGTAACTCAAGAAATGAATTCATTTACCTGTGAATAACACTGGAAATTGGTATCACAGGGAGACAATAGGGATGGTGAGTCTGGTGAGGATTTGATGGCACATTTCCAGGGTTCATGGTCAAGTGTAGGTATCAAGTTATGAGGGTCTGTTTTTGTTTTTGTGTCCTAGTGGTCACTGCTCTGACTGTCCTTCAGCTGAGTGTAATTATAATATGAATGTGTTTTATGGCTCTCCGTAAAAATGGGTTTGTGGGTTGTGGAAGCAAAACAATATTTGAAATGAGTAGAGTGACAGGCTAGTTTGGGGATAATTCTTGTAGTTGTCAGATATATCAGGTTATGAGTAGAGCATGTGGTTTCATGTTCTCTTCTGTGAGAGACACTTAATAAATTCCATACACTCAATACATCATGCAATGTAATTGTTTTGTTTTGATAAAATCTCAACAAATAGAATTTATCATGTTGCCTGCAAGCGTGTGTGTGTGTGTACTGACATAGTCAGATATCACAACTGAATGTAACTTAACAAAAATTTTGATAAATCCATGAAGAGATTCATCCATCTCTTTCTGGAGAAAATATTTTACAAGATTTTTATCATATAAAACGGTAACCAAATATTACAAAGCCAAAATATGTAGAAGTAATTATTATTGAATAATATTTATTGTAACATTTCTAGTTCTTTTGACATTTATCGTATTAGTGTGATTTTAAAAATAAAGAATTTGTTGTGATTTTCCTCCCATTGTAGACAAATAATAACTCTGGTACTTTACATTTTCTTCTAAAAGTGACCATGACATTTTATAAGTCATAAAGGAGGACTTATTGTTTATCTCCCTGGGGGGGGAGATAAATGGTTTATATTAAACTGTCTAATGTGTTAAGTAAACCAACTAAATAATGCAACTCTGAAAACTCCCTAGAACTATGTAGCAAGCCTGAACATGTGCCTGGTCTCTCTCTCTCTATCTCTCTACCTCTGTGTCTCTTCTCCTTCCCTACACACACACACACACACACACACACACACACACACACACACACACACACACACAGGCTGTCTAGACTTTCTATACTATGAGACTAAAACAGACCTTCTCCACATTCAATGTAGAGATTTACATAAGAGATCAGTTCCCCTCAGCCAGAGAATTCTACAATGGACACCCCCCATAACACTTGTCGTCTGTTCACTCCAAATCATTTTGCAAAGTTTATTCTTCTTAAGCATGTATCTCTTGTATCTTGTGTCTGAGGATATGTGGGGAGTGGGTCCAAAAAAATAATAATTCAGAGCATTGCAGCAATATGCTATGCATATTAAATCACTCATGCAGAAGATGCCTATTGAACAGAAATTATCCTAAACCCATTCTTGGTTTTATTTATATATATCCCAACTTCTTAGTATGCAGGGTTTCAAAACAAGCCTTAATTTAAAAAAATGTGTAATGATTTTTTAAATATATAAATGTGATCATAAGGATTTAATGGTAACAATTACTATTTTATTCAGATGTGAATGGATTTTTAAGGGAAATGTATTGAAGAATGAAAATGTACAGTAAGTGAACTTAATTCTAATAACAGCATTCTTTGAGGAAGTTGCAGTAATCTGTATCCAAAGAATGAGTGAATCGTTGACAGAGTTTGGAAATGTTTTAGACTCTGAAATCTGAAAGAAATCTGTTGCATTCAAGGCAAAGAAATATAAGGGATCGCGGTTGCAGAAACAGGAATGCCAGAGAGGTGGCACAATACCAAATCTGAAATTTGAACAGGAGCGAGGGCATTAAAAGGCCTGCCTTTAACCCTACTTAAGGACCAAGAGACTTCACAGATGTATTTCAGTCAGTAGTGCATTGATGGTGTTGTGAGGTAGAAAATGCTGGTTTCAGTCTAATTAGTGAAGCGAAGAGGCAGACAGCACTATTAGGATTGTTCTCTGGAAGACAGGCAGATGGAGAAAGACTTGATTGCAAATCCCAGGGATCTCTGTGAGGGGAAACATCATGGGTTACATCAGGGAAAAGCAATTGAGTTTAGAGTGATGGGCCAGCAAAGAGAGGAAGTGGACCTCATGCCAATGGACTCTGGGCAATTCTAATGAAAATGAACACCTTCAGTACTACCACAAATGTCTATAACAGCATTGTATTGCCTGTTTGCCTGTAAAATGGTGTTGAATGCTGTGTATTTCTCCAGACTCAATGTGGAGATGGACTCTCAATGGCCTGCAAGGATCCATGAGTCAAAAAGGAAGGAAGCAGGAGTCATAATGTTAGGAGTCACAATAGCCACTTCTTACAGCAGTGGTCTATGTGACAGGCTGTAATGAGCCCCATGCTCTCATTTCTTCGTGTGGTTCTCATGGGAATCGCGTGTCATAGTATAATAATTATCCCCATCTGTCAGAGACTGAGGCTCAGAGAGTACAAACAACTTACAGAAGTCACAGGTGCATTAGGTGGCAGAAACAGATTTGAATGCTAGGAACTCTGCTGCAAAGTTCATCTTTTAATTGGCATGATGCATTTCACAGGGAATCCTGAGGTGGCATCAGTGTGGCTCACATTCTCAGGTTTTCATGCATATCCAAATCCTCAGAAGGAGAGAATCTCTGATCATTATGCCACATGTTTCCTTTAGTTTCTCAACTCCCTGAATGTCTATATGTGCAATACTGTCTTAGCTTGTAGGGACAAAATGGCAACACTAGCAGAGTCTTCAAGCTCACAATTTAGTGGACAAGGTTGTAGGGAGGAGCAAACATTTAATCATGCAATGTATGTCATACATAGGAAGAACATGTCTGCTTTCCACATCCATTTTACAAGGTGTGCTTTGAGAATATACTTGTAAATTTGGTTTAGTGAAATTTGTATACAGACAGGACTTCCTATGTCATTTGACATAGGAAGTTGACAAATTACAACTATGTTGGAAGAGTCAAATAGTCTAAGGAAGGCAGGCTCACTCTAGGCAGTTTCTTGAAGGCTTTTTGTGAAGAGGAAGCACAAAAGGGGACAGAGGAAGGTCACTGTGTCTGACTGTGACCCAAATGATAGACACGTGGGTATTGGATAGGTTGCTGGTGAGGATTATGTGAGAATAATGGGTTCTTTTATCCCAAGAACGTTCATACAGATGTGTGCTTTGACATGATTGCCCATCATCATTCTAATGGATTTGGCAGATGCTCGAGCAAATGTGGGCTTGTCAGAGGTCTTTTCAAAGGCGGTAGTAATGTGGATTTGCTTATGGGAAGGTTATCGATGCTCAGCCATGAAGAAGGAAACATAAACTAGAGTTGAGGTAGTAGATACAAAGAGAAAGGAATGGAGTCAACAGGTCTAAGAGGTGATTTTTGAGAGCACTTGAAGGATTGATTTAAGAGTCCAGGGAGAGAGAACTGTTGGGAAATTTCTTACTTTCCCAATTTAAAGAAATATGGTTTCAGTCACAGAACTAATAATAAAAATACATATTTTTCAGGAGGGTATTTCTAAGTTTGTTTTTGCTGATGTTGAGTTTTGAGGAGGCTCAAGTACGCACAAGGGTCTTTCCATCTGAAAGTAAGAAAAACCCCAAGAGGGGGAGATGAATTTGGTGCATCTTGTGTACATTATCATTTAATTAACATCAGTGGATGGAATTTTCCACAGAGAAGGGGCCTGAGTTCATCCCAACATTTAATTGCTTAGTGAAGGATGAGGAGTTCACAAAGAGAGTGAACATCCAGAGAGATAAGATTGAGCTTCTCAACAGAGGAAAAGGAAGGGAATTAAGTGACACCCCTCCCCATATGCTACTGCCAGTTTAAGTAAAATGAGATCTTCAGAACTCCCTGCAGGTTTAGCAAGCTGCTATACATAGGAGATTACATCAAGTGATGAAGATTATCAAAGACAGTTACTTGAGGGTGTCAGCTGCAAACACATGATTCCTCCTCCAGCTCCCCATTTCTGGGGGTACAGGAATGAATGTAGAGTGCTTTTCTTAGACCATAATTTGTCTCAGAGGCAACTTCTCTTTCTTGTGATTTATCATAGATAAAGTCTTCCTTTCTTGCTTTAAGAATACGTAGAACAACTAAAATTCATGTTAACTAGTTTTAGGGGACTCTAGAATTCAGGTAGGACTCATAGATTGATAAATATGTGGTACACAGTTTGAATAAAAGATATACCACTTTCATGTTAACAGGGTGAGCTGAAGTTCAGACCTTAAGATATGCACTTTTTTTTCCATTTTGGAAAAGTTTGTGTTTGTTGGCAGGCAGGTGAGTATGTATCTCCAAATGCCCTATCCCACCTACAGTTATCATGCTTGGAGTCCTGGTATGGGAGTGAGTACACTTCCATCCAAATTTCCAATTCCGAGAAATAAGAGCGATTGAGTCATCATGATAAGAAGCTTCCCAGTTGAGACAAATAAGTCTCATTAGCACAGGAAGTTAGAGCTCACCACAGTGGTGAAGCTGGATTATAGAGGCTGCATCTTAATGAGAAATTAAATAAGGTACTTTGGGTCTTCAGCTGCAAGCAGCTAAGGGCCACTCACACGGCAACATGCCTGGCATGGGGAGGCCCTGAAGTGTCTAAACCTCAGGGTCTGAAGTGTAAGGGTCTCTGAGGCTGAGTCCTTCAAATCCTAAGCCTTAATCAACACTACAGGCAATTCTGTTGTACTTCGTCTACACATCAAACACAGACAAGTGTTACGTAATTCGTCTCAGAAAAATAGTGACGTTGACCTCTAAGTTATCAAACTGGTGGAAGATAATGAAGCCCTTACATGTTCCTAAAAGAGGAAGGTTTGCTTAGTCTTTTTTTACTGTTATTTTTAAGTTGATCATAACTCAAATGATTCTGTACCTATTAGATGTTTATACTTAAATTGGAACAGCAGTTAGTAGAAGGGATGATTACTCCTGAGCTAGGCAAGCCGAAGATGAGTAATGGGAATTTAACAGTTGAGTTGTCAGGAATTTGGAAAATGAAAGTCTTTCCAAAGACTCTTGGAGACTGTAGTCCAAGCCCTCTTCAGAGGGAAGAAAACAGATCCCAGGAGCTGCAGTGAGCAACACCACAGTGCAGACTATTACTGTCCCCTTATTATTAAAGAATTTGATCATTTTCAGCATGTGCTGAGGACTCTTGCATACAGTCTTACAAGGGGGTATTAAATGAAGGCTGAATATAGATTAAAGTGGACATTGGTGGAGTAGGTTACAAATGGAAGAGAAAACCAGATTTGTGGCTTCTGAGGACTTTGGGTTTGTCCTGCCAGTCTCTTTTTGCCAGGGCCACCTGACTTGCCTTTATCATGAGGCCTCTGCTTCTTCCTCGATCAGATAGCCATGTGGTTTTAGCTGCTGGCTTGGCTTAGTTGCTGTTGGTGGGTCATCCTGTGCTTGTAGTCAGAAGTCTAGCATCCTGTCACTGCCCGTCTAAATTTCTGCAGCTCCCCCCGCCCCAACCTGGAGTAAAGTCTTTTTTTTCCTTACTCTGATACTTCTGTTATACTGGATTACACTAATCAGCTTCTGGTCCATAATTTTTATCTGAAAGTCACTTTCATACTTTTTCCATAAATCAATAGTTTATGTAACCCTTCCCATTGAAGCTTGTCACTGTAATTTCTGACCAATTCAATATGGCAGAAAACCATCAAACTGGTTTCTGAGACTAGACCTTAATATCTGGAGTTTTAACATCTAATTCTTCCTGAAATGTTTACTTTTGAAGCTCAACCATCCCATTTTGAGAAAGCTAGCAACCCTATGAACAGTCCAGTTGCATTACTACAGACAGTAATGACTGATGAGGTATGAGTTGCCATCCACAAATGATTGGCAGGCATGTAAATGAGAAAATATTCAGATTATCTGTTTCTTAAAAAGGTGCCTCTGAGTCACAGATATCTGTTTAAAAAAAAGTGCAGACTGACCTCCATAGTGGTTGTACACACTTGCACTCCCACCAGCAATGGAGGAGTGTTCCCCTTTCTCCACAACCTTGCCAGCATGTGCTGTCATTTGAGTTTTTGATCTTAGCCATTCTGACAGGTGTGAGATGGAATTTCAGAGTCAACTTGAGTTAGATTTCTCTGAGGACTAAGGATATTGAGCATTTCTTCAACTGTCTCTCAGTCATTAGAAATTTCTCTTTTCTGAATTCTCAGTTTAGCTCTGTACCCCATTTTTTGATTGGTTTATTTTGTTTCTTGTTGCTTAACTTTCTTGAGTTATTTATAAATTTTGGATATTAGTCCTCTGTTTCATGTGGAGTTGGTGAAGATCTTTTTCCAATCTGTAGGCTGCCATGTCTGCCAATATCTTAGAAAACTTAGAATAACTCTACCTCAAGACCCAGCCATACCATTCCTGGGCATCTATCCAAAAGATTCTTCACCAAACCACAAGGGCATCAGCTCAACTATGTTCATAGTAGCTTTATTTGTAATAGCTAGAAACTGGAAACAACTCAGATGCCCTTCAACCGAAGAATGGCTTTAAAAAAAAGCCTGTGGTGCATTTACACAATGGAATACTACTCAGCTATCAGAAACAAGGAAATCATGAAATTTGCAACCAAATGGATGGAACTAGAAAAGCTCATCCTGAGTGAGCTAACCCAGACCCAGAAAGATACACATGTCATGTATTCACTTATAACTGGATGTTAGCCATATAGTACAGGATAACTATCCTACGACCCACGGACTCAAAGGAACAGGAACCTATCATAACTATCCTATGAGAAATTCCACCCAGCAGCAGTTCAAAACAATGAGTTGAGGTTATGGGTGAACTTAAGAATTTTTATCTTTTCTTCAGGTTATATATTTTAAAATATTTTTACCAGCATATCACCATAAAATTTTTTAAAAATCATCTCTTCACATTAATTTGCACCTGTACAGATTCAACTGACCTAGGATATAATTCAGGAAAACATTTTATCTATACCAAACATGTACATGCATCTTTCCTTATTGTTGTTCCCTAAGTAATATGGTGGAATTTTTATCTACAGAGCATTTATATGGTGCTAGATATCACAAGTTATCTTGAAATGAGTTAAGCCATTAGATGTGTGTAAGTTATATGTAAATACTACCACTGCAACAAGGGACTTGAGTGTCACAAGGGTTTGATATCTGTGGGACGTAGAGCTGTTTTCTATAAACAGTTGTCTTCAGATACTGAGGGAAAATTGCACTTATTAGATATGTTTTACATTTGCCAGTAGAAGAGATCAGTGTGGACAGTTACTTGTAGACTGATTTTATTGTTTCCAAATGTAGACTTAAAAAAAAATCCAAATCTCTAACCTACCGTTCTAACTACACCACATACCAAAAAGAACTAACGCCCCAGCTTGTAGCTATTTATTTTCATTTCTTTTCAACATTGTAAATAATGTTTTAATATCTCGAAATATAACATAAATTATTTGAGAGAAAAACAATTTCTATCCATCTTCCATCTGAGATAGGGACTAGCATAAAGTAGGCCTTCAACAATACTTTAATAAATTAATATTTTAAAATTCTGTTATTATGAAGAAGAAAACTGACAAAACTGAATATTGTGAGATTACTGAAGGAGAGGCTGTAGAGATTTCTTGGCAGTTAAGAGCACTTACTGCTTTTGCAAAGGACATGAGTTCACCTCCTAGTACCCAAGTAAGGTGTTTGAAAATGGCTGTTATTTTATTTCTGGGACTATCTGATGTTTATGGCCTCCCTGGGTGTACAAACACACACACACACACACACACACACACACACACACACACACACACACCCTCAGACACATAGTCATATACATAATTAAAAAGAAAATAAATCTTCAATAAATGATTATTGGATAAGAATAAGTTTTCCTTGGTTTATTTAAGATATGGTCTGCTGAGTTGAATAGACATAGTAGCATGTAGAGGCTTGGGAAATAAGGCAGATCCATGTGAAGAACCTCATTAAGTGTGTAATCAAAATTTCATGATGTGTTTAGAGAATTGAACAGGCTCTCTGAGAAGTCATAAAATTAATTTGGAATGGAATTAAAAGTGGGGATACGTATTGCCCTGTAAAGGGTTCTGTGTCTCATAAAGCTCCCTAAAGGTGTCTAAGCAGCTTGTCCTCAGCCCATGAGTTAGGGAGCAGCATCAGTCTTTCGCTCCTGGTGCTCACATGCTTGGGATTATTATTACCTTGTCCTTTTTGCTCTCTCAGAGGAAACAAATAGAAGTGTGTGTGTTTGGATCTGGCTTTAATTTTCCAGAAGACTGACAAATGTAATCACAACATACCCAGACACAAGTTTCTTTTTTTGTTGTTGTTCAGTAGAAGCCTGATCTTTTGGGCCTGACTGGGAAGATGCTATCCCTAGTATATCAACATTTGCTCCACAATTATTCTCTCTTCTGACCATCTACATAAGGAGATAATGGAAGTTCCTCCAGCATTTTTTTATTCTTTATTAGTAGTGGTTCAAAATAACGTAATATTAACTAAGCTTTGTTAACAAAGCCCATGACTCCAAATACAGGAAAATATGTATTGAAAATCATAATTAACATAAAAGTTTTATTTTAGAAAAATACCAGAGAAGTAAATGTTAATGTGAAATGCTAATTATATAATGTCGAAGTTATAATATTTTAATGATTAAAATATCACATCTCAAATTGATATTCTTAAGTCTATAATGATTTATTGTATACATTTCTAATGCAGCCAAGAGTTAAAACTTAATATGTGAATGCTAAAGAAAACAGAGAAAGGCCTTTCATTTTAACTTATTTCTTACTCTTGTTTTTGTGGTGTTCGGGGTCAAACCTTATACATGTGAAAAACGTGCTCTACCATTGAGCTACAAACCCAATTCAAGACAGGATTTTTAAAATTACTATAAAACCTGATGACTTTTCTTATATCCCAAGAACATGAAAGTAAACATCAAATCCATGGCTGCAGAAAGAGGTGTATATGATATAGAGCAGTATGAAAAACATTGAGGAGCAGATTTACAAAAGACTCAAAAGATCCTAGTTTTAGGGCACAGAACAATGTGGTAGGGTCCACAAACACAAGCAAAGGCTAATATCCAGAAGCAGAGACAGTGAAGACAAAATTCAGGTAGTGGGGCTGCAAGAAGGAGAACCTGGGAAAGGAGCCCAGTGCTGGTGGTACTGCTGTACCTGCTACACCCCAGTAATGGAGCAACAATCCTGGAAGAATTCTTCCACCAAACTATTCTAGCAGAGAGAACAGAAGTTCAGTGGTATTTCATTTGAAGATGTCCAAGTCTCTACTGACTTAACAGTTGGTGACTCCACTAATCATATGAACACCAACAGAAGCTGACCTGAACACAGAACCAGCAGACACAAATATACTCAGGAAAAGACTGGGGGCACTGCTGGAGAGCAGCCTGGGGTCTACATTGAGTCTCTAGAAGCAAGGGTACAAACTCCACAGAGCCTCAGCATTGGTAGCAAATACCTTACCTACTGAGGCTATCTCAATAGCCGCAGGCAACTAAGTTTTTATATAGATGTCAGAAATATTCATTGGGGGAAAAAAGAGCCTCTTCAACAAACAGTGCTGCAGAAATTGAATTCCCATGTGCAGGAGAATGTAATTAGATTCATATCTCTTACCTTGCACAAAATATTCAATCAAAAGTGGATCAAAGACTTTAATATAAAATCTGAAATGCTGAAGCTATTAGAGGAAAACAACACATTTCAAGCTATAGACATAGGTTAAAAACTCTCAGTTAGGATTCCAAATCACAGGAAATAACTAAGAATTGACAAATGGTATTATGTGAAGTTAAAAAGCTTCTTCATAATAAAGAAAACATTCAGTATGCTGAAAAACAATCTACTGAGTGAGAGAATGTTACCAGAATGCTTAAGATAGAGGGTTCATATAATACATAATACTTAAGATAGAGGGCTCCTATAATACATAAAGAACTGCAGTGTTAGACACTTCCCTGAATAAGAAAAAATTAAGTATTCCAATGAGAAAATTCATAACAAAATGCTAAAACTCAGAATAAACAGGGGTTTAAAATATGCCAAGGGCAACAACAATGTTTGTTTTTCTACTGTTTACACCAAAAGGGCATAAGGAAGGGTTCATCTTGGACAAGATGCTATAATATTGAAGGGAGAAAGGGAGTAATTATCTACTTTACTCCCACTTTCTATATGAAAGGAAGATCTTCAAAGTGTTCAGGGGTAAAACTTTGCCAAGAAGAAATTAGAGTGAAGGTGTCCATGATGAAGAACATAACTGTTTAGAAACACATTGCATGCACTCTTACAGGCTCTGGGGAGATACCCATGAATAAGTTAAATGAGTCACTGAGTTCAAGAGGCTTCTGTCACTAGTGAGGTTAGATACACACATCTCATGCATTCCAAAGAAGTTCAAGATACTACTTTTCCAAAAAAAGAAAAATGAAGTTGAGCCCCAGAGAAGGACATGAGCTACAGGAGGATAAACAGACAGGTGGTATAGACTGTGATTATAAACCAAGTCTGCTTCATCTCCTAAGCAATCATCTCGCTTCTATTTTGTGGTTCTCTAAAAAAGTAGAAAGTATACGTTCGTATGAATTGCAACCAAAAACATGAAAAGAAGCTACATGCAAAATAACATTTTTAAAATTAGAAATACTTAATGTCTTAGAGCAAATAGCAAAAACTATTCAAAGGGGAATATATTAAAACACACATATTCCAGACTATTATATAAATAAGAAAAAATCTCCTATATATTTAAAAACGGATTTTACTAATAAGAACATTTACGATTAATAAGAACATTATGGTTAGCAAACCTTATAATTTTCAGAAATTCATGATCACTGATTATAACCCCAAAGTGAACACATAGTTCAAACATTTCCCACAAGTATGTTGATATTCAAGTTTCTTGATGCAGAAAGATGTATGTATTGTTGATGGTTGCAATTTATCTAACAAGATCACTGTAAGAAAGCTGTTAGTGGCGTTCCATAAAATTCTTTTGAATTAAAAATCTCTTTAAAATTCTATCTTGAGTGAATACATACAATCCCACCTAGAAAACTAGCAGACACTCAAAACAATATATTGTATCTCTGAGTAGAAATAAAACATATTCTGACAGGACAAATAACCAAAAAAATTCTAACAGGATAAACATGAATTTTCGAGAGTCTTAAAAATTGAGTATCATCTGAGAAGGGAGGATTTGTGGTTCAACATTTCAAACAGAAAACTAATCTAAAGCCCAGGGTAATGGCTCAGTAAATGAGAGCTTGTACAAGGGTGAGAAACAAAGTTCAGCTCTCCAGTATCTTATGAAAGCCGACGAGCAAGGCAACACACCTGTAATTCCAGCTCTTGGAAGGTGAAGACAGGGCATCCCTGGGACAAACTGGCCAGGTAGACTAGCTAAGTCAGTGAGTGCTGGATCCAGCAAGAGACCCTGTTACAGTAAAAGTGTGGAGAGCAATCATAGAATACAGTAGACATCTCTGGCCTCCACATGCATGCACACACATGTGCATCCACACATACATGTATGCCCTCACACTTGGAAACATCACACACACAGGAGGGAGGGGAGAGAGAGAGAGAACAATATTTTGAATTTTCATTATTATAAGTATGAAATGATTTTTTCTCAAAAATAATGCAGTCTCAGCCTGATTTCTAGCCACTGAGATGACCACATGAAAATATATTTGAAATGAAACATCGACGACATTGATGGAAAAGGCAGAGGTGCACAGTTTCAAAGGATTCAGCAGTGTTTTCCTCCGTCCCATATCTTCATAGCCTACCTGTGAGTCTGGAACAAAGTTGGCATTCACTAAGTGTTTGTTGAGCTAATAAGCAATGGACTGTGGGAGCCCAGTTAAAGGAGCTGAGAACTTTCATCTGGACAAAGGCTTGACAGGACAATAGCAGTGGCCGTCAAGGAAAGGAAAGGGTGTAGGTAGAAAATGAGTGAGATCCTTCTCCAGGAATTCCTGAGGAAGTGAAACATTATTTCTTCTTTGGTATTTGGATGACATCTTTAGAGTGGTTACAACTATCTCACAGTGGAATGGGAGCATTGTCAGCGTGAGATCTCTGTTGTATGGGCCAGCAAGACTGAAAATAATAATAATAATAATATAATGACTGAAGGGAGATGTAGGCAGGTGGCTACTGCAAGCACTTCTAATGAACCGTCTTTTGGATTCTATGTGTAAGTATGTTTACTTTTTAAAAACATTTTATTTACTGTGTTGCAAACTTCCTTCATTTTTCAGTTCACAAGTCTTCGGAAGGTTTTGGTGACAGCTCTGGAATGGTCACCTGAAGAAAATTAGTTTTGTCTGTTAGACCATCCTAAGTCCAGAATAGGCTACATTTTTGGTTGATAATTGAAACAAAAAATGATTTTTAATAAAGATTGCCTTCCATTTCAGCCAAGAAATTCAAACGAGTTGTTGCAAAGTGGAAGTTAAAAGCAATGAAAAGTGCAGTTTTGAGAGAAGTGGGTTGCCACAGCAAATCATTGTTAACTGGCTGGACTTGGACACTGTAAGGACGCGCCCTATGCAGCCCCCAGTCCCTCAGTGTTCTCCATCCCAACCCTCATCACATTGTATACTTATTAGTAATTAATTCACAAGTTCACTCCTCCCTGGAAAACTGTGATCTCTGTGGAGCAGAGACAGAGTCTAAGCACAAAGTCCCTAACATCAACAAGAGAACCAAGAACCAAGCATGTCATGCTCGATAAATACATATTAATACTATACTAGAATGACATGGAGCCATTGATTCAAACAGCAGTTGCTGGCAGGCACTGCACTAAGCTTATGGGGGAGGGGATGAATACCTTCCTGCCTTTAGAACATGTTGGTAATAATGAATGTCACAAATGTATAAGTAGGTAACTATACAGTAACAACAATATGTGGAACTGACTCACTTGAGGTGTACCTTAAATAGGAAATAAGGCAAGACATGTTGAGCAAAGGCTAAAGGAATAAGTGTTGCGAAGAGGTGTAGAGCTTGGGAGGCTGAGGAATGAGAATTGTATGTTTGAGGCCATTCTGAGATAGAAGGAGTAACAGGTCATCCAGGTCTATGAAGTAAGAACCCTGTTGTGTGTGTGTGTGTGTGTGTGTGTGTGTGTGTG
>CAJQZJ010033927.1:6866569-6876988 GCA_907164525.1 Lophiomys imhausi
CACACATGGGTTTGCACTTAATACTTTAAGAGGTGTACAGTAAGATGGCTGGATCATGCTACACGTAAACCAGGCACATTGGGGCTCCAGCTGCACTCCATCTTCACCAAAACTCAGTTGGAGGGCAGTTCTCTGAATCCCAACAGCCTTGATAAAAGTCCCGTGACTGTTATTGAAGTTGCCCAGAACCCAGCTTTCCCAGTTACTGGGGTTTTAGGCACAGGTCTGTACCTCACACTCATCCAGTTACTGAGATTTGGTCAGCTACACTCTGAACTATGTGCTGAGGGACAAGCAGGAAAATTAAGGCTGTCTGACACAAAGAGTGAAAGGATTGTAGGAGGCTAATGATCAATGTATGTATGTTATTCACATCCCATAATGCATTTCCTAATTCTGCCAGAAGTAAGTGAGTTTTATTTGTTTGTTTTAACTTAGAAATGTACAATAAGAGGGAAAAGTCTGGTTTTGGTTGGAATGATAGTGAAATGGAACATAGCACAGAAGAAACATGTTCAGGATGTTTCTGAAGAGGCTAGGGGTACATGTGGGAAGGTCATTTAAAATCTGTTTCTCTTTCTATGATAAAAATTCAGGAAAGCTGCCTAAAGGCAACTGTGTGTTTGTGAGTGCTGGAGGCAGATGCTGTGTTCTTGTCAGTGGTGGTATTGTAAGCTGCAACTAGAACAAACTCCAGATGGGATTTAGAAAAGTGTGCAAGGACAATGCTAACCTTAGAGATGATTGGATTTACAGAGCCGGATCTTCGGAAGGATTCGCTTGAGGGCTTATAATCTAGAGTCTTTGCACATTACTGTTAGCGTTTGTGCTTTGGGTGGGTGGTGGGAGAAAGACAGACAGATTAGCCACAGTTCTACTGTTCAGTTGCTACACTGCTCTGATCAGCTTCCTTCATGGCTGAAGAATCCACAACCTGGCATCCCTCTGTTCTTTCCCAGCAATGTGTTTTTCCTAGAAGTTGTTTATGAGCTGGTGAGGTAGTGGAAAGGGTATGCGGACTTGGTAGACAAGCCTTGTGACCCAGGGCCTTGGGTAGAAGGAGAGAATCCACTTCCAAAGTCATCCTCTGATGTCCAGAGCTATGATGTGACATATGTAGTTTTCCTGACATTGTGCATTCTATTCCTTACCACTTTCTATTCTGTGGATCTATGTATCTATATTTATTAATGCACACATATTATATATATATATATATATATATACTATAAATACACTTTCATACTAATTTCACTATTTTCATCTCTCTGTCCCCTCACTGAAGTAGATACTTTTAGAAGGGATGGTCCTCTAGTGTAAAATAGACACTTCAAAATATTTAATGTGTGTTTTTGACATATCCCTAAAACATGTTTTAACTCTTATATAAATTTTAAAAGTAAGTAGGGGCATTGCCTTACTTACTCAATAATATAGCCTGAGTATCTAGAAGAATACCCATAAATTAGTCATTTTTAAAGTGACCACTTACTGTCTGATTTAAAGACATCCACTCTTTGGTCTTTATTCTCTTGTGAAGGAGGTAACATTGAAGTTGGCTACTCAAAACAAACCAAAGAGATGGTGGTTTGACAAATGTGCTAGAAGATTCCCATAGTTACCACGGAGAACTGTACAATTACTGAATCATAGACAGCCTCACATGCCAATGGGTTTCGCAGCTTCAGTAACTATCTACAGTGACCCACTCTACACAATTATGTGAATTTCTCCTGTCTGCTCAGCTACTAAGGGCGAGGAGGCAGGCAGATCTATTGATTTAACAACATCCCCAAGTTCCCCAAATTGAACTCTTGTTTGAACACAGTCACTGAGATACAGCACGTAGTATAGAATGTAAAGGAAGAAAAATTATTGTTTATAGGAGGGAAGCCTGGGAAGAAAAGGCAGGGTACAGGTACTAGAAGACCAAACAGAGTCTCTCTCACAAAAGAATAGTGGAAATAGGGAGGAACTTAAAATGTTTGCTTTTTTTTTTTTTTTTTTGTACTACAGAATGGGATTTTGGAATTTATTGTTTGAAACAATAGCTATTCAGTGTCTAGGAGGTATGATTCAGGTTTAGGGCAAGATAATGTCAGCACACTGAAGGATTGTTTTGTTAGAGGTCTTTTGTAGCATAGCGCATGAGGACAAAGAAAAGGGAATTGAGTTCAAGTTGTCTCGTGTTTAGTTGGACATGGGGATTCCAAGCCATGTCCAGCCTCTCCTATGGAGTCACTAGCCAAGATCTATTGGCAATGGATGATAAGAGAAAGGAGGTTAAGGATACTGGAGACAGACAAGTAATGAATCACCTTAAAAGAAACAAAAATAGGGAAAGATAATGAGAATGGAGTTAGCTTATATCTTTCAAGCTGCCATAAGAGAAGTACCATAGGCAGCATTACTTAACCATCTGAATATCAGTTACCATTTGTTGCTCAAATCAAACACCATGATGAAAGTGACTTGTGGGGGAGTAAGTTTATTTTACCTTATGGTTCCAGAGAGATAGTCCATAATGTCACGGGAGAAACTGCAGAGGCTGGCCATAACAGGAAGCCAAGAAGTCATATCTTCAGTCGCAAAATGAAGCAGAGAGCAGAAGTCTGCAGACTTTCAAAGCCCAGATCCAGTGACTTATTTTCTCCTGCAGGGTTCCATGTTTAAAGGTCCTATGTCTTCCACAAACAGTTCCAATAACTGTAGATAAAGTGCTTAAATGCATGAAGATTATATGAGACATTCTCATTAAAACCACCACAGCACTGTGGTAGATTTTCTGTCCTTCTAGAGCGCAAGGATTTCTATGTCTGTTGAGGGATGCTTCCTGTTCACAGATAGCTTCTTTCTTGCTATATATTCATATAGCAGAAGATACCAAGTATACTCTGGAGTTTGGGGGTGACCTCTTTACCATTTTCATTCATGAGAGGCATACCCTTGAAACTGTAACCCCTGGGACCCTAGTTCTCAGCACAATGACAATGGGGGAGAGGATTTACACTGAGAGGCATAAACAGTCTATAAATGACCTAAATCCAGGAATAAGTTGACTGGATAGGGATTATGACTGTTGTACAGAGAAACGTGTGGTGGTTTAGACTTGAGGAAAAAGGGAAAGTAAAAAGGAATTAATACTGACAAGATGCTTCTGAGGGAACATTCAGTGGGAATCATATTTAGATCATGAAGCTCCTTATTGTTTTATCCAAAAGTTGGATTGATATTAATAGTACATAGGAATTTAAGGGAAAAAAAACATCACTTTGAGAAAGGAAAAATGATTTTGTTTTAGGTTTATAAACCTATAATTAATTAAAAGGGACCATTTAAAGTTCATTTGTGGCTTTGTTTCTTTCAAGTTCACAAAGAATTAATACTGATAACTAGTAAATAAGCACATTACTAATACATAATAATAAAAGTATAGAATTGCTTGGAGACATTATTTGGAACATCTGGGGAAGTTTCCAGCTTCCCTGTTCACCAACGTCAATCTCACATGGCTATGTCACAGCCCCTCCCTGGGCTTGGGAGGCACCATGGGAACCATCGGAAATGTCTGTCTTCATCTCAGGATGACATTACTCCTGAAACTGGCTTCCCTCTTGGTAGCTGGGAACCTTTGGGCACAGGAGTTGGCTCCACGTACACAGTGAGGGATCTACTCTTACCCCAGATATCCTCACCTCTTTGGAAATAACAGTTCCTCAACTGTGAGGCAATAGCCAGTACCTTGAGAACAAAAACTTAAAGAAAACAACCCTTTCTCCTACTTGCCCTGAAGCTCTTTAAGAAAAATACTCAGACTGATATTTTTATTCTCTTTTGTTTTGTACCTCCCAAAAGTCATCAATAACAACCTGGCAAAGATTTATTTTGTTAAAACTTTCTGGGACTTCAAAATGTTTCTTCTTTAAAGGTCACACGTAGGGAGAACATTTTAAAATTCTCTTTTAGTTAATCAATAGTCTAAGGCCTTGTGGCCATTATTGTCCTACATAGGCACACCAATATGGAATGGTGGTCGAACTCAGGTAGCCTGTAACTATTGGGATTTTTTTCTTTCTTTCTTTTAATTAATTTTCATTCACTGAAGGGCTTGCCTGATCAACCTTCCAGCTGTTGCACAGAGGAATCATAGGACACTGCTCAACATTTTGGGTTGTGGGCAAGAAAGGAAGGTGACAGCTGGGTTTATCACTGAAGAGCAGTGACTCTCGGTCCCAGGAGGGAAAATATAAGGGACCCGAAGACAGAGAATGTCTTTCACTAGGAGATGAAAAGAAAAGTTAAGCCAGAAAGTTGATAGTAAGTAGTTTTGTGATACTTGTAAACTACTGTGACTCATTTTTACCTTCTATACATTTGTAAGCCAAGGGGAGCATCTTGATTCAATTGAACATGCTTAACAGAATTTCAGAAGCCAATAGAAGTGAAGTAGTATGGCCAATTCCCAACACGCCAGAATATAAATGATCTTCCAGAGTGGCTGCCCCAGTTAATACTTCCACCTACTTAAATCAGCAGGAAGACCCACCTGAGATATCTATCTATATCTATATAGATGTGTGTGTGTGTGTGTGTGTGTGTGTGTGTGTGGAGAGAGAGAGATAGGATATGATCATATGATATGACATGATATGGGGAAAAATTCCTATAGGTCACAACTAATCTAGATGCTAGCTAATGGAATAGAAACCACACCTCATAAGGAGTTGTGACTCCCTATGCCTGCTCTCAGGCTGTCTGTGCAGAGGAAGTTTGAACTTTATGTTGCAGACAGGAGATAATTGAGCACTTAATCCCTGACTCTCAGACTGTCCTCTACAACTCATAGGCATTGTCTGTACTTCCAGCCGGGCTAAAGGGCAGGAGAAAAAGGCAGCTGTTCAATGAATCCCATTGTATCATCAGAGTGCAGTCTCATGGGCAAGGGAAAAATCAGCTTTTTTTTTTTTTTTTTTTTTTTGAGACTGAATCTTCAGTCTTTTTAATGAAAGCGATAAGAAATTCCAAGTATTAGCAATTTAACTAGGTATGCACTGAAATGAATGTTAACGCCTCTCAAATTCACACATTGAAACCTAATTTCCAACAGGATGTATTCTCATGGATAGAATAAGTTTCCTTATTGAAGAGACCCCAAGTCATTCCCTAACCACTTCTGCTATGTGAGGACACAATATGAAGATGAGCAACTATGGATCGGGAAATGAACCCTCATTTGAAACCAAATCTGTTGGCACCTTAATGTATGGCATTGAGTGCTCCCAAACTGTGAGAAATATAATTTTTGTTGCACATGGGCCAATTAGCCTCTGATATGTCTATTCCAGTAATTCTCTCAGTATCAAACAGAAAATGACATAGCCAACGTAGCAGGAAATGACTGACAGTTCAGGAAAGAGAGATGAGAAGGATGTCAGGCATCTCAGATGTCATAGACAAGGACTAGCTGTAGCTCTGTTTGCCTAGAATGCTCTGGCCTTTATCAGCAAGGGAAGAATGACTCTTAAGGCCATAGGGAGAAGTAAAGGACAGCCTGCTTCATTATTTTTAAAAAGGGAGAAAGCATTCTCTTGCTTCCAGCAGGTAGCCTCTGCCAGAGCCAAGGAGGCCACCCTACAGAGACCTGGGAGATCAACGCTTGCTGAGCTATAGGGGCAAGATCACACCCCAGTGAAGGAGGGCACTCCTCTTCCCAAAGTCCTGAAAATGTGCCAAACAGCTGAGCCTGGAGCATCCAACCAAAAACGATTGCATTGCTCTCAGGCCTCAAGATCTCAAAGAATTTGTACTGCTGGCGTTGACCTCTCTCTGGTCCTGTCACTCCTCTCTCCTTTCTCCCTTTAGGGACAGAAACTATCTTTTCCCTGTCTCACCCATTGTGTTGTATAAATACATAGATAGTGATTGAGTTCACAGCTGAGGACAAATTCGCCTCATAAAAATCATATCTTAATCTCATTCACCATATTTGATTAGATGATATTTGCATTGTATGTTTTGAATTGATGGTAGCGTAAGTTAAGGCATTCGAAGAGGGTCATTAGGTTGCACCAACTGTCTTTTTCACGGCGCTTGAATATGTGTCAGGGCAACAGGGTGGCTTAACACAAACTGGATGTTTCTGCCCTGCTCTGACTCATGTTGAGTCTCATTTCCAATGTGAGAGTTAGTTGGCAGTGAGTTCTGTGATAGGTGGGTAGGCATTGAGGCTGGATTCCCTAGAATGCTATTAACACCTGACAGAAGGGGCACCAAAGAGCTCTCATGGCCCTTCTATAAATGCAGTTATAGACAATGCCTGCCTCTGCCTCTCTCTAAACCTGAATGTGCTGTACCTCTGACTTCGGACTTCTAGCCTCTAGACCTATGAGAAACAAAATGTTGTTGTATATCCACACATTTTATGGTATCCATTAGAGTAGCTACAAACTATTAAGAACTGGTGCAACATAACTGACGATGACCAAGGAACCACAGAACAGTATGGTGCAGAATCTTTGGAGTTTCCAATCATGTTCTATGGAGGTTCACTTCAGTAAATGTACCAGAAATGCCTCCTCTTTGCCTTCCCGCATAGAACATTATAAACTCCAAACCCTCCCCTACTTCCAAAGGTACTCTGGAGGGGTAGTTTATGAAGACTTACAAGCATTGTGGTAAATTCACTTCTGTCCACAGATACAACATCACCTCAGGGAGTGTGGCTATCTGTCTGGGACTCTGCTTTAGCCAGACTTGGCTGATCCTCCTGATAACTTGTGCCCTGTAGTCTCTGATACTGCCTCCACTTGTGGGACCCTGGAGACTTGACCATCTTAGAGCATTCTATGTTCCAGCTCCTTGTCACTTTACTCCTGACACTTAAAACAGGTGATAGCCATTTTCTATAGTTTGGGAGAGACTGTCACTTCCTTTAATCTTTGTGTAGTGAAGGTGCCTCTTCATAAAATGAGACTAAATAAACCACTTTAATGCTCTACATAATAAATGATACAGAAAAAAGCATTCCCTCTAACTCCCTTTCCCTGCTTCAACACCTCCTTAATTCTTTTCCCAAGTGGCTCTACAGAAATACAGTCAGTAAATGTAAACATCTTCACTAACAATGGGTGTATGTTTTAACGTAAGCTCTTTCAGTACTCCTATAATGTTCTGGAATGGTTCATACACTACATTTATTCCTGGTAATTCTAGAACTTGCTAGAATTGTTTGGTGAAGTGGTTGAAGAACACTGCCATGGGAGCTGGAAAGGAAGGGTGCCCCTTGTCACCTTCATTTGGTTCAGGGTGATGACTTCTTGTTTCACTAGGGCACTCCACATTCCTTTTGTTAGTATTCACCTGGCATGCCTTTCATCTTTTGTTTGAGGATAAAGTTTTACTTTGTAATCCAAATGAAGAATGTTCTTAAACCATTACATGAGCTTAGCCCAATTTCATTCATTGGTTGGAGTGGTGGTTCTCTATTTTGTGATGCTAGATTCCTTTCAGAGCTTTGAAAGTACTTTGCTTTATGTATCTCTGTGATGTTTAAATATGCTCTTGTCTTTATTTTGGTTTGTGGAAAAGAGGTCAGAGAATTTGCTCCTCTAATTTTGGCCAATTATATTCCTCACTAAGGATTATAATTTTTTTACTTGGAATTGAACTCACAATCTTGACATTTGCCCCATTTTTTCTATGTTTGAATAGATTTGAGACTCATCACGATTTTCCCCTATCGACTTTTCTAGTCATTTTTCCCTAAATATTTATTTTTAGCTTTAATCAAGTGTTTACATGTGCATCTACACATGGATATATGCATGTGTGTGCAAGTACCTATGGGGGCCTGAAGGGGGCTTCAGTTCCCTTGGAGCTGGAGTCACAGGTTGTGTTCTTCCTGGCCTTGGTGCAGGGAACTGAACTGGGATGAGCCATTTGTCTAATCCCTGTGCTCAGTTCTTGATTAGCTAAGTCTCTGTTTTCTTGTTTACCATCAAATTCTTTAGAACAGATGAGAGTAATGTCCTTCAAGTCTACACTTGTATTCTCTTTAAATATATACTGAAATTTCTTGATTTCAGGGAACTCTTAAATAAAGTATGTATCTAAAAATTTGTCTTGTCTCTTTTTATTTCAATTTATTCTTCTGTGAGCTCTTGGTACGCAATCTAGGGTCTCTTTACTTATTTTGTGTATCTATGGAGGAATAATGGAATATTCTTAGCTTTTTATTAATTCTCTGTCTGGGAAGAAGAGAAGCTAAAAGAGAATTGTGGTCATGAGATACAAATAAATCTTCTTTCAATCTTAGTGACTAGATTGCAACCAGATACCAGCATGTGATTTAACCTTCCTCAGGTTGCAGATGTGAACCTGAGCAAAGGAAAGCGTGTGATCCCAGATGCTTAAGGGCAGCATAGGTTTCATTTCTGTACAAGCATGAAAAAGAGGCTTTGCTCAAAGCATCAAGTGGCAGCATGACTGACTGAAGGGAAACATAAGACCTCTTTAGATTATGTTTCTCCCTACACAGAGAAATGAACTACAAATTTAAAAAAGAAAGAAAGAAAGAAAACTTTAATTGAATGTTTGTCTCCTATAAAACACCGTGACAAAATCAAATATGTTAATGTTACTTTCAAATCAATTTCTGGATTCGTGGAATAATATTTATAAAGGTTCGGGTTATAAGGTGACAATTCTCTGTAACAGATATATGACACTGGGAATGAGAAAGAGTGAACTGGGCTGTCTCCAAAGGAACGGAAACAAAGTCCTTCAGCTTTAATATAGCTGATTTATTCCAGATAGGTTCCATTAAGTCAAAGAATAAAACCATGGTGTCTAATAAATTCATAGCACTACTGGCTTAGACCAAGCCTGGGCTGAAGTGAGAGCAGGCAGCATAGCCCTGAACCAGATCTCTGCTTGAGGTTCTTTGAGCAACATTTGATTTTCAGTTCTCTCTCAGAGGAGCATGGCCCATGGCACTTCGTAACTCTCAGGCATGAGAACATGGAAGAGGGTCCAGGTCCAGGTTCTGCATGACAAAACTGGAAAGGAATCCAAAGGAAGTGAGTGGGGTCCGTGAAGAGTGCCAAGAGGATCTGCAGTTTAGAATTCTTCAGCTGCTCCGTGAGTTACGCATCAGCCCTTCTACAGATATCACACATATTTTCCTTTTTCTGGTGTTTCCTCTTTTCACTCTCTGCCAGAGATAGGAGATAACAAAGCATTTCTCCCAGCACATACTGAAATCAATGTTGCCAGTAAGTACAGATTCTAAAATGAAACTGTCTTGACCCTCTCATAAAAGGAGGCATTTTCAATTGCTCGATGATAGCTGAGAAGTATATATCATTTTTCATACTCATAGCCTTAGTAATTTGTCAGGTGTCTGGACATTTCATTACTAGCAATATTTTACCATCTATCCATCTCTGCCCTTCCAAGTGCCTTTTTTAAAACATAGAGACAATAGATATTAACCAGTCAATAAAGGGTATTTTGATATATGATGTTTAAGAACAGGTATCCTGGTACCAGAGAACGTGATTCCACTGAGCTGTGTACAAAATTATCTCTAAGCATTGAAAATTGGTGTCACACAAGTACCTACCCTGTAGAATTGTGGTGAGGAGTAAATTTATTCTTATTTAACAGTATCTACATTACTGATAGTATGATATGTTCTGTGATAGCAGTATTGAAAACCTCAAAAGATGCTATGAAGAAAGAGAGTATGGTAATGGGACAGAGTGACAATGTGGTACTTTAGATGCAGCTGTTAGATACACTGATCTGGGAAGATTTTGCTTGGGCAAGGACTTGAATGAACTGAGAAAACAAATCACAAACACACTGAGAGAGTTGGCTACAGGCTGAGGAAAAAGCAACTGTATGGATGCCAACTTGGGAACAGGATTATTATGTTGAAGAAGCTGGATTAGTTTGTGCTATATCCTTTGTACTTGGTCATCGTTCCTGAACAGGAAAGAGGGAGAGAGAAGAGAGAAAAAGAAAGATAGGGATAGAGAGAGAGAACATGTATGTATATACATATTTTATGCTTTAATAAATATAAATATATATATTTCTACTATATATTTGAATATATAATGAATATATATACCATATGTGCGTGTAAAAATTTCATATATATGTATGAAAATGGTTGAAAGTAGAAGTGAATCAACATTATACTATTTATAGATTAAATGGTCTCATCTATATAAAAGCTACTAGAAAAAGATCTTCTAGCCGGGCGGTGGTGGCGCACGCCTTTAATCCCAGCACTTGGGAGGCAGAGGCAGGCGGATCTTTGTGAGTTCGAGGCCAGCCTGGTCTACAAAGCGAGTCCAGGACAGCCAGAGATATTCAGAGAAACCCTGTCTCGAAAAACCAAAAAAAAAAAAA
>CAJQZJ010033927.1:6877088-6887688 GCA_907164525.1 Lophiomys imhausi
AAAAAACAAAAAAAAAAAAAAAAAAAAAAAAAGAAAAAGATCTTCTAGTACCTACTTACAGACAAATGCTAAATGACAATGTGAAGAAGACAAATATTTTCTTGGCTCATATATAGCAAGATAAGACAGGCAGTTTGGTATGTATATGCTTGATCTATTAAGTGTCAGATTTTTCATGATGGCATGAAGTTGGGGGTAATTATGTTTGGGAAGAGCAGAGAGCCAGAGTCACCTTCCTAGACATGACATATCTATAGAGAACTGAAGTTATCCTTCATCTGGGAATCATGGAAAGACTTGGATTACTGAATTACCAGGGAGAAATCATATTTATCATTTTTATATATGTAGGAAACATAAAAGTGACAGCCAATTTGCTACATCATTCAGACAGAATTCAAATAGGAAACAGTAAGTTGCTAAACACCAAGAACAAGAAAAATAAGGAAGTTACTAAACATTGAGAACAAGAAAATAAGGATAGAGCGTAGATCTTGAAGGATCTTTAAATTTCTACTGCTCAAGCATCATCAGTTTCCCTACTTTTCCCTAACATTTTTTTCTGAAGAAAGTCTGGAGGAAACAACATTTTAAATATAGCAGGAATAATCAAAAGAAAAAAAAAAACAGAAATGCATCTCAAAGTGAAGCCCAAATGGAAAGACAAAGGAGTAACTCTTCATTTTGTTCTCAGTTCTTCCTTCTGTAGCTGATATCCAGAATGACAAACTGTCAACTTTTTGAGAGACAATGGGATGGGAGGAGAAAAGGTAGGAAGGAACAAAAATTGAGGCAAGGGATAGAGAGAATCAGGGAGCCCTTGAAGATTCACTGTTCTTAGGGCTTGGCAGCCTGGAGCAGAGTTTTTGACACTAAAGTAACTGAGTCTTAGAGTTTAGTTTGAATCCTTTGTGGCTCATTATTTATGACTGAATTCTTTGTAAATAGTTATTTTTAATGACTTTGTTCCCACACTAAGCCCTTGGTACCACTGTGCTAGCACAGCCCTGTGAAAAATTGACCACTTTGTTCTGTTTATAAAGGATGACAGATTTACAGTGCTGAAAATAAAACCCACTGAGTCCATAAAGCCTACATTCTTGGTCTCCACATTTAAGCATGTTTTTCCCAGCCACAATCATAATCATGGTTTACTGCCCTGCTCAAAGATGGAGGCTTGCAAATGTTGACACTCTCTCCTAGTTAAATTCAAAAGTATGAGCTTCTCTCAGTTCCTGCTCTTGGGTTTCTTGGTAGGACAGGAGGCATGATGAGACTTTATATAAACATCACCAGTGTGCATTACCTCTCGGTAGTTTGAGGTTTGAAATTTTCCACTTTTAATAGACACTTACCACATTTCCAAGGAAAACAAAGAAACCTTACTTTAGTACCATAATGTGTAGTTTCAATATAATTAGATTGCATGCACACAGTTACACTCAGGAAGAAATAGCATGTCAGTTCCTAATTTGCTACCAAAAACATTGTCTCCAGTTATTTTCTAGAGATTAGAGTGGTAACTTCAGTAATTGAAGAGGGGAGTAAACAAAGTTAGCATCAAATTATAGTCTGACAAAACTTTAAATTTTGTATGATAAAATCTGTATGAGCTCATCTGTCACGGGGCCCAAAATAAATAAATGGCCGAGATGGGAACAATGGTGTAGTCAAAATCATCTATGTAAATGAGCAAATGAGGGAAATGCCTGAAGACCTGATGGGGCAAAGCTAAATTATGAAAAGGTGAATGTCCCACTTAATGTCCCTTACAGGCAGTGAGATTGTTGAACAGCCACAGAAAGACATGCTTTTGTTCTGTCTGTGACATAGCACAGAACTCTCTGAGTTAGTGATTCTGTGGGTTATGTGTCCTGATAAGAGGTCCACTAATGCTCATGTTTTAGGCCAGAATAAGACCTGCACAGGATTAAGCCAGAAAAATCCCAGCATGGGTAGAGGAGGGGTGAACATGGCTCCCACTCGTAGCTGAGGAGCCACTGATGGATGTTTTGGTAACAGTCAGTTTTCTTCAGGGTGTTGGCTCCTGGTAAGCTGCACATGCTCCAGTGAGTAGCTCTCCATTCAGGAGAATACAGGGAGAACTAACTGTACTCGGGAGACTATAAAAACAAACATACCAAAGAGAACATGAAGCAGGGAGGAGAGGAGTCTGGAAGGAGTTGGAGGGCAGGATGGATGTGATCAAAATACAGTGTACACAGGTATGGAGTTTTTAAAGAATAAGTGAAAATTTTATCAAAACCAATCCAGAAGTCGAGACATGCAGAGAGGAGTGGAATGGAAGACTAGTTTTCTGGACAAGCCAGTACAGGACATGAGGCAGGTTCAAGGCTGAGCAGCAGGTGCCAAGAAATAGGGCACCTTACGTTTGTCCTCTTCTGTTTTGTTGAGATAGGGTCTCACTATGTAGCCTTGACTGGACTGTAACTCGCTATGTAACCAGGCTGGCCTTGAACTCAGAGATGTCTGTGCCTACTAAGTGCTGGGAATAAAAACATGTTCCACCATGCCTGGTCCTCCAGTTCTTTACTAAAGGTCCTGCCTCTCCAGGCCTCTTGCCTTTAAGTTCTCTCCCATGACCACTGTACCCCACCTCCCACTTGGTCATATATGTCCAACTTGAACTTCGTCGCTGCAATTTAAACCTTCCTGGGATGCTTCTGCCTTAGGGCACTTTGACTTTCTGAAATGATCCTGCCTTTCAGATCTGAAGGCTTTTTTTTCTCATATAGGTGAGTCTTTGGTCACAAGTTTCACTTGAACAAGTAAGGCATTTCATGACAACCTTATTTAAACATAAATTTAAATTTAAATAAAATTAAATTTCTTTAAATTTCTTCATTCACTGTAAAGATGCTCTGGCCCCTCCACTCTCTACCTTTTACTTTAGTGGTTATTATCCCTTTTCAAATATATCTATATTTTTTTTCTTTATATTAGTTATTTCATGGGAGACTTAAATATTTGGTTCAGGATAGGTAGTTCCTCAATAAGTATTTATTAAAACATTTTTCTAAAAAGACTTTCAAACAATATCACTTAGTTCTTAGAAAAACAGCCCATTATGGATGGTCTCGTTATGGATGTTTACAAAAATCAGGGTGTCCTAGGAGAATATAACCCAAAGGTACAGATATAGGCCAATAAACATTCAGAACTAAAGAGGGGATAGAACAGGCTGAGGACACAGGCTCTCTGGGGAGATGGATGTCCTCATACTATGGCCTCATCCCTCCACAGGGCAATTAGACAGCCAGTTACATCTGTACCCAGACCACAAAGATGCTGTAGTATAATAATTCAGTAGAAATTACTTAGACAAGAAAACTAAGAAAAGATTGAATAGAAATTAGTGACCATCATTTTCTTACATTTATAAACTATTCATAAATATTTCAAAATCCCAAAGGTATCCCATGGATGAAACACATCTGTCTGAAAAATATTGGTGCTGCTGATATGAATTTCACTCTATATTTGCTTTGCTCTTCTTAGCTTTGGGAACTCTATAACAATGCTGTGTAAATGCTTTGAATCACTGTGGACATTTTAACTTGTCAAAACTTGTGTCATGGTAAGAATTTACACGGTGCAAATGAAGAAATGGAGATTGGTTGAGAGAGATCAGCAAGTGGATTATTCTTTCCCCTTTAAGATGAGAAAGATAATACACTGAGACCTTCAACATGGCTTGTTGGTTGTCTGAGACCTCAGTCCTATGACCCTGTCACAATTCAATTGCTCTCTACCTTGCATTTCTTTGGACAGCTCTCTGACTTAAGTCTGTTTTGCTAGGGAGGTGGGAGGAACAATAAATTGGGAATAAGAAGGAAAATATGTAGGCAATCAATAGCTTTTGTAGATAATACCTGATGAATAGACTCAAGACTGTCTCACAGGCTGATGTGAGTCATTTCACATTTAGAGACACTGTAAGACCTTCTGATGCACAAAGGATTCATTTTCCTGTGTAACAGCATGGAGTTATTTCTTATGGCTCACTGGAGAGGTTGAATCACAAAAATGACACCACATCTCATGTACAGTATTCTAAGGAGGCCAATAACTGCTCCTCCTGCCCTGTTATTTTCAGAGAACACATCTCACTACAGCATTCAGGTGGGAGAAGAACATACTTTAAAAGAACCAAACCATTCAGTTAGAAGCATCTTAGAAATCCAGGCTGCATTATCGGGGGTGCCAGAACTTTTTGAGTTAGAAGCATCTCCATGATGTTGTGTCTTCTGCTCTCCTTGAGTAATTTGATGGCCTAGAAAGATAGTTTCATTTCTGTTAAAATGAATCAGTGATTGAAGTATGTCTTCCAACCCCCATTGCCTTTACAACAATGGGTGCAATTCCTCCATTGTTTCCTCTTGACAAGAATGATTTGTGGTATTTTGGTTTCTTAAGTTGCTGAGTGCCTGTGACAGCCAAGGTTTTAAATTGCACTCACTGTCACCTTGTACCCTATACTCTCTAAGTTTTGTCAGCATCTCAGATGCTGAACAACAGAGTTCGGAGGCCAGCTCGAGAAAAACAGAACTTAGTTAAGGATATCTGAAGATCCAGGCTGAATAAATATGCATGAACACATTCACACTACCTGCATCAGAAAGGGTTATAAACTCCCAAACACACTTCAAGGTCAGAGCCTTGCTTTCATCCCTGTCCAGCACTTTGCATAGCTGGCAGCCCTCCCTCCTTTGGAGAGTGGAGGGGCATCCAGAGTGCACACAACTCACATTCTCAGCCAGCATATCCACATCAACAGATGGGATAATAATCATCGTTGAAGTTACTGCACAGGCTTCTGGTCCAAGGAAACTTCTTCCTGCTTCTTTTCAAAGCCATTTCTGCTGGCTCCTTAGACATAAGGTGTTCTTCCTTCCAGGGAATGTTACAAATTAAGCTAATTGCAAAATAAAGAAGTGCAAATCCCACATCTGAGTCTGAATGTGGTAGTGTGGAGGGCACTGTGGCTGCCCCCTTTTGAAAGTAAATGCAATTAAAACCATTCTAGGTGACTGGGAGCTGCCACTGTGAGGCCACTGTCCCCTGCATGACTGTCTCCTGGTCACCTTGGCTCTCTGTCTTAGCTGGATTTTCTCATCATGCAGAAGCATCTTCCCCATGTTTCATGCACGTTCTTTGACTTATTCATTATTCTATGGAAATCCAGTAACAATGAGAGCATTCCAAAGCAATGTGACTCAAATCATAACTTCCAAAATCAGGTATATTAAGGAACTTCATATTGTTGCATGCATAACAGTGCCAAACTGCCCTCCAAAACCTCAGAAGAACATTGAACAAAGGTAAGTTGTCCACACAAACACCAACACCAACTGTATAGACTTTGAAATTGTTCAGTGTTGAAGGCTTTATTGATACCACGGGTTATCTGAGAATGTTTTGACAGAGATATAAATTCATTTTTCTAGTTATCTATCTATAAGATAATCTTTTACATTGTTGTAATCTGAGACATAGACAGTTGAATGGTGATGAAGTGGAGGATAAGGACAAGTCTCTCTGGTCATAATTTGTAGACTGAGCTGCAGTAATTACCACACATGTCTGCATGGCATAGACTAAACCACATTTGAGTCTTGTCTTCTTGCTTATTTACTGTGAGCATCTCCATGATCAGCCCCACTGCAGAGCCTAAGTAGAAGATAGTCTTCCTTTTTTTTCCATTTGATCTGTCCCTTGAACTTCATATCTTTTATATATCACTAACAGAAATCAATGAGTCTGTGAGACCTACACCTTCAGTTTCATCCTGTCTTCCAGATTTTAACCCAATGTGGACAATTAAATATGTAAAACCTATTTTAAATTAAAATTTTTTTCATTTTGTAATTTAATTGCAATATTTCTCCTGTCCCCTTTCTCCTTCCAAACCTTCCCATATACTCCTCCCTACTCTCCTTCAAATTTGTGGCCTACTTTTTTTTTTAAAAACCAAATTGTTATTGGATGCTCATACATACACATGCATGTACATGTGCACACACACACACTCACATATATATGCATATACATATACATTCCTAAATGTAACCCTTTAAGTCTGTATAGTGCTACTACACATACTTACATTTTCAGCACTGGCCATTGGCACCAAAAACCAATTGATGTGCTTTTCCCTGAAGAAAACAACCCCTCAAACTCTCAGGTTTCCTTAGTTCTTTACAGTTCTTGCTGTAGTTGTGTTGTTGGTTTTTTGTTTGTTTGTTTTGAGGGAGGGTTTCGAGAGGGGACAGGAATGTTTAAATGGTGCCAGTAACCTGTACTTGCATGAGTTATTTTCTCCCATCTTTGTGCAGCATACTTGTAATGAAAATGCAGCCATTATTTATTTTTCATTATATAACCAGGCTTTCTGTATTTTAATTTGATAATTCTGGCAAGCTAAAGAGTGGGGAATCAGGATGTTTTTGTTCTTGTATGTTTTGATGTCTGAATTTTCCCTTCCCTTAATTCTGAATGGTAATCAAGACCTAAGCATTTCCTTGTCTTGAGTTTTTACAGGGCATAAAGTCAAAGGCAAAATTCCACCAGAAAGTCCTACTGTCTGTTTGAAGGGAAGAGAAGACTAGAGACTTAGTGTGGGGAGAGACCTCCCTGGTACATAGGCTAGAGGGTTAATTATGCTTTGTTTTTGTGAGAGGCCGACACTGCTCTAAACCTGTAAAGCTTTGAGGGAGGGTTTTGGAAGATTGTTGCCTATAAGATGGCAGTACCTAAACCATGGAAATTTCTAACCTCATCATCAGGGAGACTGTACCACGAGTGATGGGACTGGGCAAAGTGCAGTAGGGAGACATGGTGGAGCCACTGTTGGCTTCCTCTGTGCCTTTCCATTGTGTTAGTCAGGGATCACCTGAAAGACACAGCCACAGTGAGTCAGTTTATATGATTGTGGAGACTAAATAACCCGCATGGGGATGTCTAGGACCTGAGACCCAGGGATGTCAGTTGCTCAGTTCCATTTCAAAGTCAACAGGAAGCCAGAGAGCGTAGTGATGCTGGTGTAAGTACTGGAAAGCAAAGGCCAGAAAACCTGATCTTCTGATGCTCAAGGTGTGTGATGACCTTGTTTTAGAGTGATAGGGAAGGCTTTGCCTTCTATATTATTTCTCCTGAACAATTTGATATCACCTATACACATTAAAGATACATCTTTCCCACCTGTCACTCAACCACACATGCCAGTGTTCTCTGAAATCATCCCATGTATATACTCCAGAATAATGATTTTCAAGGTATATAAATACTTTCTAATTCAGGTTGGTTGACATCAAAATTAACTTTAGGTTACATAAAATAATATTATAACCTTGTACCGAGTGAAGCCATATTGATGTATTACAGTGAAATCCCTTGTGTGCAGAACTCTCAGCCTTATAGTTAATGAAAGTTAATTTTAAAATCCAACAAATGGCACATTTCTTCTGTACTACAGCTGTGAAATCAAATATAGAATTTATTTAGATAGATATTGAATTTTTTCATATTGATTTTTTTTATCTAACAAGCATCTCTTCTCAAATTTACTATTGTTAGTGGGCTGTTTGGCTGACAGGAGATCTGGCCCAGATGGGGTCACAAGAGCAGGAGAGCTGTCCTTGACCCTCACATGCTGCAGCACTCGGGCCAGCAGGCCTTTCATCTTTCCATAGTAGAACTGGCCCTGCAAGTGGGGGTTGCAGATCCAGAACCAGGGCTTTGACTTAGCCCACACATCTATCCCAAGGATGAATTGCTGGAGTGCAAGGAGAGGCCAGTTCCACAACCCAAAACTACAGAATCTCCATGACACAGGACAGTTACAGCATATCTGAGAGAACTCCCAGTGAGGTTCCAGTACTGACAAAGTAGCAGAAACCAGGGACCTCATACCACACCAAGGAGTCACTATAATGAACATTTGCAAATCAAATGTGTGGACAAAAGAAAATATTGTAGGACACACTGAGATACACTACACCTTCCACAATGAGATTTTATTTTTTATGCTGGGACAGATTGCAAGGGTGAGTCTGAGGGGAAGTGGGAGATGAGAGGGAACAGGGTGCATGATGTGAAATTCACAGAAGACAAATTTTTCAATAAAAAATATTAAAAACAAAGAACTGATGTTCAGAAGTAAACAACCATTTTCTGACTTCATGGTGACATGCATGAAATAATGAAGAGGGGGAAAAGGACAAAACTGAACTTACATAAGCAAACACAACAGTAAATTGAGGCTTTTCATCTAATTAGCACAGAAAATAACTATAACACTCTTTTTCCCCACAGAGGACACCAACAAGAAGAACTGAGCATGATGAGAAGCAAACCCTTCACATCCAATTATGAGCTAAGCGAGTTCTTTAGCTCCCTGAATCTCACACTAAGGTAGACGGTCACAACAGGAAAGGGAGGGGTCACAAAGTATTTGGTAACAACTAAAATCTTTTGAATATGCCACGAAAACAAAATAAGCATTTGAGTGTTATGTCTCTGTGACATTTCTGGCTATATTGGTGTTGCCTTGTAAGTCTTTTTTTTTAATGTTTTATTTTTTTAAATTTATTTATTTGTTGCTTCAGGTTACACCTCCATCACATTGTCCTCTTCCCCCTCCCCCCTCTCAGCCCCTCCCTCCCACCCTCTACCCCCTAACCCTTCCATCCCACTCCTCTGGAGAGGAGTGTCCCTACATAACAGTCCCCCACCCCGGTTCAGAAGTCATATGAGGGCCAAAAGCCTCCTCATACACTGGGGCCTACATGGCAGTACCATCAGTGAAAAGGGTCTCATTGCCAGGGAGAGAAAACTAAAAAAACAAAACAAAACATACAAACAAACAAACAAAAAAGTCTATGTCCATGTTCCCTTTGGTGCGTTGGCCCCAAATTCTCTTGGGCCTCATTTGGAAGCCATGTTATTTACTAAGCTACCTGGTATTCATTTTATCACCTGATTTTACACATGCTGAATTTCAGTCGAGACATACAATGTGCTTGGAATACTATCTCTATGTTTTAGAGATTTTTCAAGTTCCTTGCATACTTTTGCCTTTTAAAATTCTATTTTTATGTGCACATAATTCTGTAGCATACACAATTTGATTAAGCTAATTTATCATATTTAAGGCCTCACATTTACTTTCCTCACATCCATTGATCTGAAAAACTTTTTAAAAGTCTCAGTACAAATGTACTTGTCATATTTTCATTAAATTTGGTTATTTTGTGAGTAATGTGCCTTTTACATCAAATGTTCACTTTATCAAAGGAAGATATCGCTCCTCAGTCCTCTTACTATTGTATACCACGAATTTTGTTCATGGAGTTAAAACATTTTCTTCCTGTGAAAGTTCACTGGAATAAATTTTCTGTCTTTATTTAAAAAAAAAAACTGAACATGCTAGGAACTGCCATTTTACTGTCCTTGTAAGTTATGAGAGAGGAGCTCCACTTGGGCTACAGGATCCTGAAGTAATATCAACCTGAGTAGAAACCAAACATGCAAAAGAAGAATCTATTCTTCTGCCTGCCCTAGGGCTTGGTTTTGAAGCAGTGCCACCAATATTTGTAACAATCATATCTTGATTTTAAGGAAAAAACCTGATAAGAAAAGATAATATTTCCTAAGGGAGGAGGTAAATGCTAGAAGAAACATGAGGTCGTGGTGATAACTGAGTTATTTAACAGTCATCTCTACAAAGTCCCTTCTTCTAGTCACTTTATGAGATAATACACTTTAAAGACACTGCTTGATTATTGCATTGCTTGCTGAAAGAATTGAAAATGACACATCGTTGCTACCATAGGTTAGGTTTCCAGAAATGGATACCAAGGCAGCTGAGGTTCTATGTGTTTGTGAAGGACAACCAACTTCATAAAGGATGGATATGTCAAGGAAGGAAGTAAACTGATTGAGAGCCCACAGCACATTGTTCAATGGAATGTTGCATAAAAGGTCACAAACACAAAACAAAAAAAACACAAACTCAGCTTGATAACATGATTCTAGGCAGAATGTTCCTGTTAGACCTACTGGGCAAAGCAACGGGATGTTGACCTCTGGCAACTGTGTTATACAGGTTTGGTGCTTTGAAAGAAAAGTGCACATATATGCCCATAGACAGTGGCACTATTAGGAGGTGTGGCCTTGTTGGATTAGGTGTGGCTTTATTGGAAGAGGTGCATGGCTAGGGATGGGCCTTGAAGTCACAGAAGCTTGATCCAGTTCTCTTCCTGCTGCCTGTGGATCAAGATGTAGAACTCTCAGCTCCTTCTCTAGTACCATGGTTGCCTGTATGCCACCATATTTCCTGCCAGTAGAATAATGGACTAAACCTCTGAACTGTAAGCCAGCCCCAGTTAAATGTTTTCCTTTATAAGAGATGCAGTGGTCATGGTATCTCTTCATAGCAATAAAACCCTAACTAAGACAGCAAATATCCTTCCTTGAAGAGTGACAAGGATGTTGGTATCTACACCAGTTCAACATGCACAAGTATGTGTATGTATATATATATATATATATATATATATATATATATATATATATATAT
>CAJQZJ010033927.1:6887698-6944439 GCA_907164525.1 Lophiomys imhausi
ATATATATATATATATATATATATATATATATATATATATATATATAAATGTGTGTGTGTACATGTGTTGTAACAGAAAAAAAATCCTACACATACACCTGTGCAATATCTCTCATTCAATATTATCAAAACTGAAAAGAGGCTCTGGTCCTGTGTCTGTAATGTAGGTTGACCGGTGAAACGACCCTTGACATATGCTTCCTCCTTGTCCCAGCCTAGTCAACATTTGAGCACAACCGTGTCTCACTCAGACCACCTTTCCCATTTTTTGTTGATGCTAGTGAAATTCAAGCCCCATTGTACCTCACAAAAGGCTGGAGTCACTGAGATTCCTAATTCAAGTTCATCTCTAGACACTACTGCCAATTTAGTTTTCTTGTAGCACTAAAGATCTTACCTTGCAGCCCAGATAAGGTAAAGTGATCCACAAACAGACAGCAGAGTCCATGGCAGAGACTCTTCTCACTCTACTTGCTAGGGAAGCTACATGAAGACTAAGCTGCCTATCAGCTACATATGTGTAGGAGGCCAATCTCCAATTCAAAAATGCTTTTTGGTTTGGTATTTCAGTCTCTGTAAGCCCCTAAGGGCTTAGGTTAGTTGACACTGTTGGTCTTCTTGTGGAGTTCTTGTCCCCTCCAGATCTCTCTGTTCTTCCTCCCACTCTTCTACAAGACTCCCTGGAGTTCCACCTAATGTTTAGCTGTGTGTCTCAGTATCTGTTTTGATCTGCTGCTGGATGGGGTCTCTCAGAGGATAGTTATGCTTAGGTTCCTGTCTGCAAGCATAGCAGAGAATCATTAATAGTGTAAGTAGTTGGCTCTCTCCCATGGCATGTGTCTCAGGTTGTACCAGTCATTGGTTGGCCATTCCCTAATCATCGCTGCTCCATCTTTATCCCTGTACATGTAGGCAGGGTGGATTATGGGTTGAAGATTTTGTGGGTGGGTTGTTGTCCCCCCTCTCTCCACTGGAAGTCCTGTCAGGCTAGGAGGTGGCCACTTCCATCTCCATGTCCTCCGCTGCTAGGAGTCTCAGCTAGAGTCACCCCCATATACACCCAGGTGCATACCTTTTTGCAGGTCTCCTGCTTGCTTCACCGATGTCCCCCTATCAAATTCCCTTTTCTCTCTCAACCCTCTCACCTCTTACCTCTACTCTCACCACACCAGATTCCTACCCCCATTCCCCTCCCCACATCCTCTCCACTCAGCTCCCTCACTTCAAACATTTCTGATGTCTATTCTATTTCCCTTCTTAGTGAGATTCAAGCAACATCCCTTGGGCACTCCTTGTTACTTAGGTTCTTTGGGTCTGTGAATTTTAGGATGGTTATCCTGTACTATATGGCTAATTCACTTATAAATGAGTACATACCATGTTTATTTTTCTGGGTCTGGGTTGTCTCACTCAGGATGATGTTTTCTACTTCCATCCATTTACCTGCACGTTGCATGATTTTCTTGTTTTTAACTGAGTAGTATTCCATTGTATAATTGTAGCATAGTTTCTTTATCCATTCTTCAGTTGTGGGACATCTGGGTTGTTTCCAGTTTCTGGCTATTATGGATAAAGCTGCTATGAACAGGTTGAGCCAATGTCCTTGTGGTTTGGTTGGACATCTTTTGGATATATGCCCAGGAGTGGTATCACTGAATCTGGAGGTAGAACTATTCCCAATCTGAGAGACTGCCAGATTGATTTCCAAAGCTGTTGTACAAGTTTGCACTCTCATCAGCACTGTCCCAGTTATTGCTATTAAATATGAACAAATTGCTTCCTTTTTTTTTCCTTCTGTGTTCCTCAGAATTTTGCCTCTAACATATTTTAAGATAAGCAAAAGGTTGGTCAGAAATTTCAGTGAGATATATTCTGCATATTCTCTTTCAGTTATGCCATCTTGGAGACTTTTCTTTGTTCTTATTTATGATTTCTGAAATGTTAGTAGATCAAAACCTAATCAGTATGCTATACCAGGGCATACTGGTTAAATGTCAGGTTTCATTTTCATATATCACACATTTTCATTTCATTATGTTTTCTTGATGACTTCCCAATAAGCAGACTAAGCAGCTTCTTAGGCACCATGAGATTAAGGCAGGGCAGATTGCTTTGTGCATCACTGGGATCAATACATGGGGGCCAGAAGATGTCCCAGCACCAGGACACACTGTTTTTCCAGCACCATCAATCTGGGGCTGGCTTGGTGACTTCTCATCCAGTGTTTACCAGTGGCTTTATGCTTTATGCTCAGGCTTTCTTGTTGCAGGCATGAAATTCTGCAGCATTTGCTCAGTGTCTACACAGGCATAGCCAACAGATCAAGCTTGAAGATGTAGGAATGAGTCAGGGTTGTGGACTCCATAAGGAACTGACAAGAACTTTCCCTTACACCAAGGCTGACCCAATTTTATGTGGAAGCAGTGTTCAGTTTTCATTGTTAGGTTGCTCAATGGATTTTCCACTTCACTTTTTAAATTACTCTGCTGTAGACATCTTTATGTATATAATAGAGTCTTATGGCTTCATTTCCCAACTAAACCATTACCTCCAGTCCTCACTGATGCATAGGATATTTCTTTCAGTTTACAACTGGAATTTTTAAATGTATTTCATGACTAACTATATACTAACTAGCTCAATGTATTTTTTTTCCTTTTCCTTTTTTTTAATGTTTATTTATTACTTCAGGTTACATCTCCATCACAGTACCCTCTTTCCACCCCTCCCAGTCCCACCTTCCCATCCTCTACCCCTTATTCCTTCCATCCCACGCCTCCGGAGTGGAGTGTCCCTACATAACAGTCCCGCACACCAGTTCAGCAGTCATATGAGGGCCAATAGCCTCCTCATACACTGGGGGCCTACAAGGCAGCACCACTAGGGCAAAGTGTCTCATTGACAGGTAACAAAGTCTATGTTCATGTTCCCTTTGGTGCATTGGTTGTAGTATAGTTATCCTGTACTATATGGATAAAATCTAATTATAAGTGAATAGATGCCATGTGCATCCTTCTGAGTCTGGGTTAGCTCACTCAGGATGAGCTTCTCTAGTTCTAGTCATTTGGCTGCAAATTGCATGGTTTTATTGTTTCTGATAGCTGAGTAGTATTCCATTGTGTAGATGTATCACAGGTTTTTGTTTGTTTGTTTGTTTGTTTTGTTTTTATCCATTCCTCGGCTGAAGGACATCTGGGTTGTTTCCAGTTTCTAACTATTACAAATAAGGCTTCTATGAACATGGATAAGGAAACCTTTTTGTGGTTTGGTGAGGAATCATTTGGATGTATACCCAGAAGTGGTATGGCTGGGTCTTGAGGTAGAGCTATTCCAAGTTTTCTAAGATATCGCCAGACTGATTTCCCCAGTGGTTGTACAAGCTTGCACTCCCACAAGCAATGGAGGAGTGTTCCCCTTTCTCCACAACCTCTCCAGCATGTGCTGTCATTTGAGTTTTTTTATCTTAGCCATTCTGACAGGGGTGAGATGAAATCTCAGAGTCGTCTTGAGTTCCATTTCTCTGATGATTAAGGATGCTGAGCATTTCTTCAAGTGTCTCTCAGCCATTAGGTATTCCTCCTTTGTGAATTCTCTGTTTAGCTCTAGTTCCCATTTTTTATTGGATTATTTGGTTTCTTGGCATTTAGTATCTTGAGCTTTTTGTAAATTTTGGATATTAGCTCTCTGTCAGATGTGGGGTTGGTGAAGAATTTTTCCCATTTTTCAATTGGATTGTTTGGTTTCTGTGGCAGAAAATTAAAAACTTTTTAAAAGCAATGTCATTATCACAGAAAAATGAATCACAAAGTGCAAGGTTCCATATAATCTTCCAAAGTTACCATACAACCTGTGACAGTAGATGATCCTGCATGGGCATATTGCTTTCACACTATTTTATAGTTTCCACTAGGAGTTACTCTTAGTGTACAGTCAATGAGTTTGGATAAGTGCATGTTAATGTCTGTCTACCATGATAGCATCATCACAGCTGTCCTAGGGGTCCTCTAAATTCACCCTACCTACTGGTCCTTTCCCCACCACAGATCCGTGAAGTAGCCACTCATTTTTTCTTTGCAATCAAGAATTTTCCTTTTTCATGATGAATATATACACTTTGTAGTTTGGATTGGTTTCTTTCACTTAGCCATATGCATTTAAATATCTCCCATGGGGTATTGTTTTTGTTGCTGTTCGGTGTTTTGTTAGCAATTTTCCATATAAAAAGACATGTTGGTAGATATGATAGCACATCACTCAGGGACAATACTTTGGTATCTAGAACACTGTAGCTCTCAGCCTTCATAGGACAAGCTTCTGTTCAGTGGACAGCAGTTGACTTAGAAACTCATAACTTGTCAAAGTACTTAGATTAACTGTCTATGGAATATTCATTCGTAATGTGACATCTGTATCACATACCCTCCATCTGAAGGCTCAGGAAACACTATGGAAGTTGGGAATGAATAAGTATAAGAACTGGAATTTGGGAGAGGAACGGAGCTAAATAGTGTCTTCTGGATATAAAGGAATCAATGAAACCATGAGCTCATTACAGCTGTGTTTACCTGCACATGACGTGCACAGTATCAAGGTAACCAAATATCCAGCATGAAGCAGGGAAGGAGCTTCTATCCCTAGCAGAGGAGCTATTGACAGTTGATGGCTACAGGAGGGGAGAGTTGATTTTATTTAGGGTTGTGGTCACTGGTAGACCTGCCATGCTCCAGTGGATACCAGCACCCATAAGTATATGGGCTGCATTCATTGAATTCAGTAATGCATCTTTTAAAAAAGAGGACATGAAGTTGGAAGAGTTAGGGAGTGGGAGATGAATTAGGTCCTGGAGGAGTTAAAAGTGGGAAAGTGTGAGTGAATACAAAATACATAGTACACATGTATGAATTTACCAAATATTAATAAAATATCATGTTAAAGTAAATAAATATAAAAATTGAATAGAAATAATAAAATAGTTTCATGTAATTTGGATGCACAAAGATGTGTCCTGCCTGTGGTCTGAGTACTGCATGAGTTCTAGAACAAATGTAAATGCATCCCAACACTATTGTGTAGCATAAAATGATGTCACAATGCCAGAAGATTGGGTGTGTCTGTAAGGAGCAACTAATAAATACATCTAGAAAAAAAATGCTTGGCTTTAAGTATTTATATCCCCTGATTCATAGACGAATACTTGTCTTGGTGCAGTTGTGTTGAGTGTTGGCAACTAAAGGAGGTGACTAAACAAGGTGGAGCCCTCATGAATGACACTCACTAGTTAAGGATATCTGAGAAAGCCTGTTTGAGCTTTTCCACCATGTGAGGAGACATAGAAAGCACCCATGAGGGAGCATTGCTTGCCAGATATCATACTTGCTAGTTTCTTGACTTTGTGCTTCCAAACCTGCAGATATGTGCACAGTGTATTTTCTTTCTTAAGTATTTTTCTGGGGGAGCCAGAGTGAGTTAAGGAAAATGAAAGGATTGGGATTATTTGTTTCTTTTCGTTCTCTGTCTATACATCACAAGAGAACCTAAACAAGGCTATAGGAAAGATACTTATTTCCTTAACATTGCCTTTTGATTATAGAGTGGTCCAACTCTCTAAGGGCCAAAATGAATAAATAAGTGAACCAACATTGTTGAAGTTTGAACAGAACAAATGTTTAAGCATGCATATTCCATCTTAAGATGTTTACCTAATGCATATTGCATTCGGAGATATTTGTCTAAGTTGGGGGAACTATAAAGTTCCAGGCTGAAATAACTTTCTTTCTTTGCATTTACTTCTCCTTGAATGAAAAATAATCTTAACTTGAAAAGGAAGAATATCATTATTTTGTATTCATTAATGAAATATTAAACAATTTAAATAATAGCTGTGATTACATGATTCACAGATATCTATTTAGCAAGAAAAAGATTTAAAAAAACAATTATCAATTTTAGAGGGTGTGGGTTTATGGGATATTTAGAATTGAGGTTAGACATTTAAGGGCAATGAGTAGGCAGAAATGGGGAACAGGCAAAAATGAGAGTGATTTTATAACATGAGAATCATTCGGATGTTTAAAGTTGATTTAAGTCAATAAAAAATAACATTCTGTCAATCATAATATTGCACACTTCATTACAATGAGATAAAGACACAAGATTCAAGCAGCAAGTGTGGGGTGTTAACTATGAAGGAGTATTAGGTAATCTAGAATATAGAGGGCAGAGGTGTGACCCTGTGACACTGGACCTTATCCTGACTCAATTGTCTCAGTTGTCTGTGGGACTCATGTAAGAAATATTTAGAATTCAAAGGTTGGACTTAAAACCTAGAGATTGTAGCTGATATCATGTCAAAAAAAAACCCAAAACAAACAAACACACAACAACAAACCCAGAAAACCCAATTCTAGGTGATTTTGAAAACTAATTCCTCTACAGATTTGTATTTTTAATTGTGACTTCATATGGAGCTCATCACACACTGGGAGAAAGAATGTGACTGAAGTGCTATTTTGAAAATGTGCCTTTTTTGGCATCAAAACAATTTAAAATTAAGTCTTCATGAGTTTAGCTTCTGACCTTACTAGGAAACACAATCTCATCGCAAACTACTTGATCCTCTGGTTCTATAATTTTTCTGTTCTCTCTTCTAGAATGTCCCTTGTGCCAGGGATCAGCCCTGAAAGCACAGAAGTAAAAGTATACAGACTAAGCAAGGGTGTATTAATGTATTTTGGAATATATATGTAAACCCATATTCATATATGTATATAACAACAATTACTGAGAAGAGAGGACACGAACTTGACAGAAAGCAAGATGAGCTATATGGGAGGACATGAAAGGAGGAAAGAAAAGGAGAAAATGATGTAATTATATTATAATCTCAGAAAATAAAAATCAGGTCTCATAGCATTCTGAGAACAAGAGAACTTACCTTTGTAACTATGAACACAATTAAAGATCATGAAGTAAATTATTTCATATCAGTAGAAGATAATGAAACAGAAGCATAGATAAGAGAGACGAAATCATTGACATTCAAATAGTCTAGGTATTTGGAAAGGGCACTCAACTCTTAGGTATAATCATGTCAAAACTTTCTCCTCTCTTCCATAAAATAGTCAGGAAGATGTAAAAGAACTAAAATTCTAAATGTAATTCAATGAAAGCCAATTAGCACCTTTGCTTCTCTTCTTATATTAGAGGATGTTAAGTATTTAAAATTAAAAAATAACATAAAATGTTAAATTCTAGTTCTCTCCAAGGTATTTGATGGTGGCCTGGCAGAAGAATCAAATTGAAGATACAGATATCTCAATATCCCAACAAAATGAAGACATTAAACAAAATGTCAGTTTGCACTTTTGCTAATAATAACTAAATTACATAGAGATTGAAACTGCTAAAATTTGTTTTAAATGATGATCTATTTTACCTACAATCTATTTCTTAAAATGTCTATAATTTAATTCACTTTTAAATCTAAAAAATTTCATTAACCTAAAGAGTTCAATGTAATTTTATCATTTAAATTTGGGGAAAAGGCTAATTATTATTAACATGGCTAATTTCATTTGTAGGAAACCTTGAGCATTTAGGCATAGCTTATAACCCATGCCCAAACCCATGCCATCTCAGCAATAATAGTTGCGATGACAATTGATTTTCAACTTAACAACATCTAAAATTAGTTAGGGGGGCTAACTTATGAATGTGTCTGTTTAGAATTAGTTATATTGAGTTAGCTGAGGTGAAAAGATTTACCCTAATGCCACCGGTGACACCATTCCATGGTCAGGATTCCAGATTGAATATAATACAGGAAGTGAGTGCCAGCAGTCTTCTCTCCACTTCTTAATTACAGATAAAATGTGACCAGCCACCATGGGCCCTGTCACCATATCTTCCTGCCATGATAGACTATCTTCTCAAACTGTGAGTCAGAATAAATCCTTCCTCCCTTAAGCTGATTTTGTTACAGTGGTGAGAAAAGTGTCTGATATGGTAGATTAGCATAATTCTAGGTATAATATTTAGAAAAATAAGTAGCTATCCTAAATTATTAAACATACACACATACATACACCTGTACGTATGATGTACTATATACAAACACATCCAAATTCATGTGGCATGAAAAATCATCTCTCATGGACTCAATGGCACTTCCACATAAAAACGTGAGCTATCAAATTTTTAAACTTTTTTTATACTTATTAAGTAAAAGCCTTGGAAATCATATAATCCTTGTGTCCTTATTTGATCAAAAAGCCACAATTACACCTACCTTCATTGGTTTGTTAAGAGAACTAAATGACGTTGGACGGTAAGCATTTTGTACAATAAGTATGTTCAGCAAACGATTGTTTTCCTTCAATCAAAACATTACCATGGTAATTACAAGAGCCAGTAAACAAAAATACTAATATTTATTTATACAGAATAAATTGTTCCAAAAAAATCTAACTTTACTTACTTGTATGGTCTATTTTTAGACTTAATTTATTGTTCAAAAGGGGAAAAGTAATGTGTTAAAACGGGTCTCAACACATCATCAGCATAAATTAGAGCCTTCATTTTAGCATTTCTAGGCAGTGATCAAAATCAGTTTTCTCACAAGACACAGTGTCATAAGTTTTGTATTGTGAAAAAAATGCCATGACCAACACAGCTTGTGGAGGGAAGAGCTTTTTCAGCTTATAACTCTCAGGCCACAGCCTATCACGAAGAAATTAGGGCAAGAACTCAAGGCAGGAACTAGTGCAGAGCCCATGTGCTTGTTCAGTTTGCTTTCTTACAGCTTTCAGGACCACCAGCCCACAGGTGGCACTGCTCACACTGGGTAGGACCCTCCCACATCAATCATTAATCAAGACCATGGCCCCAGCTGGCATGCCCAAAGGCCAGTCTGATGAGGGCATTTTCCCAACCGAGGCTCCCACTTCCCAAATGACTCTAGTTGGTGTCACTGTGATGTAAAACCAGGCTGTTCTCATGGGTTGCTCTAAAGTGCCCTGTCTTGTAAGAATACAGACACTGTTCTTATTTATTTATGTATTTTATGTATCTTCCCAGAAGAAGGCTGACTTCTTATTCTCCCAAAAGCTTTTCATACAATGTGAGACAACGTTTTAATAGCATTAAAATTAAACTACACTTTAACTCTAATCTTGTCCACAAACACTTGTAGTCACCTTGTAGTAATGCTTTGCGGTTATCTTAGATGTAATTAGAATGCATCCTTGACATTTGGTCTCTTCATCAATGCCAAAGTGGAACAGACCCCAAGAGAGTTTCAAAGCCGTGTGCTTTCCCTCAACTCAGACCTGTGCTTCTCTCCTTTCCGTGTACTTAGCCAGCATATCTTTTGAAACCCCCAGTATGTTTTACATGTATCTCTTTTGAAAATTTTCTTCTTGATCCTGTCTTTCATAACAAAGCAAAACAAAATAATGTAAAACCTTGACTGGTCATATAAATGCAAATATGAGCATCTCTTTTCACTTATTTTCTCCTTACTTCCAATGCCCTTGCTACCTGTTGCTGCCCAGCCCCAAACATCACCATCATCTACTAAGAGCTACTTTCATGCCATTAGTCGATTATGCCATTCTCTGTAACAGCATCATTATTTCTACTCAACCATCCACTGCCATCGAGCACATTACAATTTACGTTAAAGTTTTGCTTCTCAGCCCTAATGGTCCATCATCCTAGGTATTTGGTATACATGATGACTCATCCTAGACAAATATCAGGTGTTTTATCTCATTTGTGTTTCTTAGATTTTATAAGTACACAAAATCATGTATGTACATGTGACGTGAAAGTATCTAGGAAGATAATGGGACTAATGGGAGGGATACAGAGAGGGCAGGTTTAGGGGAGCATATTCTTAATGTATAATATATATGTGAGTGAAAATGTTTTTATCAGCATAGTGCCATGTACAAGGAATACATATAATGATAATATATATATATACAATGATAATATATATATATATATTTATGTGTGTGTGTGTGTATATATATATATATTCTTTTCATCCTTTTAGACTGATGTTCACAGCCTGGTCATAATCTCAGGCATTCTTTTATATAATAGACTCTTCCATTTGAGGAAAGCTCCCTAAGCAACTTCATTTCCTTTCCAAACACACAAACAACCCCATAGTTTCCATCTTTCAGCTCACCTGGAACACAGTATCTTAGAAGGTCAAATTCCTACTGGTAAACACATGGCTGCTCCAACTTCAATCATAGGGTGCCTTCAGCACTAGGGAGGAAAAGTCATGTTGGCAGGAAGGTGTATGACTCTTTGAAAAAAGAGGTTGTCCTGAAAAGAAAAGAAAACTACAAATACTGTGTACTGCAAAGCCATTTCTTTCCTAAATTTTCTTACCTTTCCCTCCTTGTGGTCTTCATAAAAAGTCAGAATGTCTTAGCACAAAATCCAAAATTCTTTGTTATCCAGTCTGAGCTCCTCTTTGCTGATGTGTCTCTTTCCTTTCCTTTATCTTTTATTCCTCTCAGAAATGGCAGTTGTTTGAAATTGGGGAACTCAGTGGCAGTGTTTTTATTGCCCTTTACCTTTTCCCCTGCTCATCCCTTGTTGTGTAATAACTGCCTCTCTTCCTTGCATCCCAAACTCCACCTATCCTTCTGATTGGAATTTAGGGAGGTTATTTTGAAAGTCTTTATAAATACCTCCTTTTCCTCCCTTCTAGCAAGAGTAACTTGCCCCTGGGGCCACTGGCTTTTTGTGTATCTTTTTTTTCATAGTTCATATCACATAACATTTTAATTTTATATTTCTTTTACTAGTCTTGTTTGGTACATGATTGTAAGCTCTTAGGTATAGAGTATTTTCAAAGGTCTTTTATTGGCAGTAATGGTGTTTGCACTTAGCATACAGTCTACAAATATTTTTTTAGGGAAGAAGATTCAAAAATAGGAAAGAAGACAGAATACTTCCTTGTGGTTATTCTCACAATGACAAAAGAGACTTGTCATCAACCTGACATGAATTGGTAATATCTGGTATAATTTTATGTGAGTTGAAATGTTTCTGCCTCAGGACCCTATGAGTATAATGGAAAGTTTATAAATGTAGTCCTCCTTAAACTGTTAACAAGGAACATAAATAAAACCAACTCTTTTTTTACTAGCCATAATCTATCTGGATTTCCCTAGGAGCTGCGCAAGTTCAATAGCTGAATAGCATTCCTCAGAGACATATACTCTTTAAGTCAAATTTCATACTATTTGGATATTTGCTTGCCTTTGAAATCCAATAATGTTTGTTAGGTGCCAAAATGCAGTGGATGAATGGGTGGTTTTTGCTTATCATCTGAATGAAATTATTTTGAAAATGTATTTGATATCATATGATCACTAAAAACTGAACCAAAAATATGGATTCATTTCAAATATCATAAGTAATAAACATCTGTTTTACCCAATAGTTCATCAAAAATTAGAGCAGTGACTCATATATAATGTGGTAAATCAATTATATGGATTTTAGCCATATAGTACAGGATGATAACTATACTACAACCAATGCACCAAAGGGAACATGAACATAGACTTTTTCTTCCTGTCAATGAGACACTTTGCCCTAGTGGTGCTGCCTTGTAGGCCCCCAGTATATGAGGAGGCTCTTGGCACTCATATGACTGCTGAACTGGGGCCGGGGAACTGTTATGTAGGGACACTCCAGAGAAGTGGGATGGAAGGGATAGGGGATATAGGATGGGAGGGCGGGACTGGGAGGGGTGGAAAGATGGCACTGTGACGGAGATGTAACCTGAAGTTATAAATAAATATTAAAAAAGAAAATTACTAAAACAAACAAACAAAAAAAGCTAAGATCAAAAGCTGCAAAAAGGCTGGGAAAATGGCTCAATAGGGAAAAGAGCTTACCCATGGTGCCTGGTGACCTGAGTGTGGGTACCTAGACCCCACACAGAAGCCACATGCAGTGGTTAAACTATCTGTGATTTCTGTGCACCTAAGATAAACGAGAAGCAGAAGCTGGTGAGTCCTGATGTTCATGGATCAGGTAGTCTGGACTGGCTATGCAACTGTGAAGACACTGTCTCAAACAAAGTGGAAGCCCCGGAAGCACTCCTGAGGTTTTTCTCTGACTTCCACACGTGTACTGTGACAAACTTACACATAAGAACTCAATCACATATACATTGACACACCACACACATCCACAGAGATTTCATGACAATAGCTCTCGAACCTGTCTGCGAAGCTGCTTTACTCCTCTCTGTATACATGTAGATGAATGTACAGACATCCCCCGTAACTCACTCACTTCTCATTGAGCACCTAGCAGCTCTTGTCTGTTTATACAGTTTTGTTTGATGGTATTTGAAAGCCTGTAATTTCATCTTTATCTATGTACATGGGACACTCGTAACTGTCTAGCCTGTAGCTAGTCTAACCATGGCTCCCTGAGACCCATTGGAACTCTGTAGCGAGTCTAACCATGGCTCCCTGAGACCCATTGGAACCCTATAGCTAGTCTAACCATGGCTCCCTGAGACCCATTGGAACCCTGTAACTAGTCTAACCATGGCTCCCTGAGACCCATTGGAACCCTGTAGCTAGCCTAACCATGGGTCCCTGAGACCCATTGGAACCCCAGAGCTCCCCATTCTCATCATAGGCCACTAACATTAAACTTGTACCAACATCACCTAGATGTTCACCTACTGAACATGTTAATTGGAATGGATTTCTCAGTTGTTAGTTTTATAATCTCCTTCATCATCTTCACTAGCTGACAGTCCACCTGCTATGGCTGTTTCTGTCTGACCTAAGATTTTCTAATTTTTATCACTTATATCATCCCAAATGACATGGCCTATGTAATGCATGCCAAGGAAAGGACTTAAGAAGCATTATGAGAACTGCTTAATTATCCAGTGGGATTTTTTTTTTTTTTAGTTGGCATGTCAAGGATATAATATTGGGTGCCAAGGCACAATAACCCATTTGTCCTCCAGTGCTGAGTCACATGTTACGAGACTACATCATGGGTAGCTGCCACTGTAGGAGTTCCAAACTTGTGAAACTAGAATCCTCTGCAACCTGATTTATACCAGAAGTGACAGTACCTTGGCAAAGGCAAAGTAAATATTCTAAATAAACCCAAATGAAGCAATAGTAAATGTGAAGCAAGAGGTAAAGACAATAAGTTAAAGTCAGAATTAGACTGGCCATCTTGCTAATAGCTTCCAGGAACACCTCCACTTCCACGGCAAGCAGAGTTGCAGCCAGGCTTCTTTTCATCTTCTCTAAAACTCATAGAGGACTGTGGGATTCAGCTGTGCTTATGTGTGGGTGTGTAAACAAACAAAAAATAAAGCAGAATAATTAATGGGATACATGACTACCATCTACCTCAACTCAGTGCCTGGAGAACACTCAAATATAATGACATACTTCACTGAACTCCTCTGTCTAAAAATTCTAGCATTTCTCAAGAGTGCTCCCCCAGTGGGAAATCAAGACTTTAACATATGAACCTGGAGTGGGCGGGCGGGCATTGCATATTTAGATTACAACACCAAGTCCTTAAGAACCTAGGAGGGTGGAGCTTTTCATATTTAAGTAGTGTTTGATTTATAGAACCCACATAAATATGCTCCTATGCTCCCTTGTTTTCATAAATAACAATAATGTTATCTCCCTTATTAGATAAAGGAAAACTAACATTTTGATGAGCAATACTTTCTACTTAAAGCCATAATCTGTGTGTGGGTGAAGATAGATTTCTAATTGTTTTATAAGAAGCCTCATTTCAATAATGCTGCCAGCAGTTTCTCTTTGAGCAATTAGTAATAAAGTAAAACTGGTGTCTCCACTGCTTTCCTAGTGGTATTCAGCCTTGGCATCCCTGGGACAGATACCTGAGTGATGTAACTTGAAGGAAGGAGTTGCTTATTTGGGCTCATGGTTTAGATGTTTGAGTCCAAAGCCATTTATATCCATTACTTTGGGCCCGAAGCAAGTGAGAACATCATGGTTGCAGGAGAATGTAGAAGATACTGCTCACACATTGTTGGCCACGATGCTGACAGAGAGAAGAGAAGAGGTCAGAGAGTAAAGAGCCTCCAAGGGGATACCACTAATCACCTACTTACTTTAAGTCTCACCTTCTAAAGTGTTTAGTACTTCCTAAGTAGTGCCCCAGTTGGAGACCAGGCCTTCAACACCAATGCCTTGGATAAGAACCCTGAATCTTTAGATCGTAACACCTGCATGGAATGTTTAATAATATAGCACATGTACTCACAAACATTTCCACATACATGTAGATATATTTATATCCAAAAGTGCCCAGTTTGAAATTGTATTTGTTTAAAACTTTTTAAGGTAAAAATATACCTCTTTCAATGTAGGACATTAAGTTTTAGGAAACATTCTTTCATTGATGTTCTTAACCTGTGCAAATCATATGGACTGTTTTATGCCTAACTACTACAGGGAATTTATAGTATATACAGAGGAGCATATATGTGCTGTTCATCCAGTGTTACTTGATGCATGCTGATGCAGTATAAAGCTATCTATTTAGAAAATAACTTCTAAACAGTACCCTTATGCCCTTATAAGTCAACAATTATTTGGCAATACTACATTGCATGTGGGCATATACATGTGTATCTTCTTCTAGTTTTACTTCTACTGTGCTAGGAAGCTACTTATCAATATAACAACATGCTTTGTAATCCCCTAAAGGAAACATTTTTATTCTGAATCACTTCTTTGGAGGTTCTAGTCAATGGTCTGTTACCTATGGGCTTGTGGTGAGCATAATGTCATAGAGAGATTCCATAGTAGAACAAAAAACCTCACTTCATGACTAGGGAGCAGAAGAAGGGGAGAGGTTCAGAGTACCATAATCCCCTTTGAGGACAAGAACCCAATAACCTGAAGGTCTCCAGTGGTCTCCTCATCTTAATGGTGATGCAGGGATGCAACATTAAAATGACACCATTGGTAGTTGTGTAATTTGAAGATGGAATGATGTCATCAATTAAGGGGGGATAAGTGGCCACTAGAAATGGAAAACATAAGAAAAACAGATTCTGTACTAGAGCCTTCTGGAAGAACAGAGCTCGTCATCATCTTCCTTTTAGTACACTGAGATCTGTTTCAAGCATATAAGCTCTAGAACTGTCCTGTGGTTTTATTGCTTAAAGCCGTGTGAACTAATTTGTCATAGCAGCAACCAGACTATCGTACATGACTGTTTCACAAAACAGACCTTGACATATCAATTTAGCTGATTTTGATTATTAATTTATAATGGCTGCTTCTTTTCCCCAAATAAAATCTGTAGTTAATATTACAGTTTTTAGAACCAACCAAGAAAAACTGAGTATTGGTCAAATGACCCTTAAAGATTATTTGATATCTCTGTCTTCAATTTCATTCTGTTTGATGAGAATTACACTTTATCATCAGGTTGATTTGAGGATTAGCTAAGATAATATATGTTATGTGCTTACCTTGCTCAGTGCATAGCAAAACAAAGAATTACGAATTACCGATTCTTTCCTTTGTTAGCTTCCCCGTAGGTTTCCTGTGAGGTTAATGCAGTGACATTTGGTCATATGAGTAGAAAATTAATTTAAATCCTTACAATGAAACAATTTGCACCATACATTTCTAAGGCAATACAAATTAATTTTTTAATACAAGAGTCATCACATATATTTAACAGCTTCTCTGTTTCAAGAAGAATATGTCCTCAGAGTGCCAATATGTTCTGACTTGAATCGAAAATATGTCCCATGGGTTCACACTTTTTAATGGTCAGTGCTCAGCTTGTGGTATTATTTTAAAGGCTATGCTACCTTTAGGAGTTGGGTCTTGACTGTTGAGGAAGTACGCTCGTTAATGGAGACAGAACTTTGAAGTTGATAGCATCAAATGTAAGAAAGAATTCTCCCTTGTTCCTTCAGAGAGAGGAGGAGTGGGGTAGGAATGCTCGGGTTGTCAGGCTAACAGTGATATTCTAACTTCTCAACTCAAACTGTGAGAGACCACATTTCTATTGCTTTAAGCCATCCAAGTTTGGCTACTTTGTTGTGACAGCCATTAGAAATGAATATATCACGGGAGCCCACAAATAACACAAAGTAGAAGAAATTGTAAGAATCATGAAGAATCTAAAGTTGCTCTACTGTCAGGCTAACAGCTTTGCTACCTCAGTTTCATAGGTGCTGGCAGGGCAAATGCATCTGTTGGGTCAGAGGCAAAACATAGCAGCTGGACTTAGTTTCATATCCATATTGATTCCTCTACCCTGTTTCTCCACCACAAGAACCATGTCCACATTGGTTCCTCCACCCTTAGCTCTATGTTATTATCAGCTCCTTCCTTCTGAATTCCATGTCCACACTGTTTTTCCATCCCCAGCCCATTGTCTAGACCAAGATCCATATTGTCATTGTGCCGGAGAACCACAGTCACATCATCATGATTGTACAGCGATTGTGTTTCCCATTGAGCCACCTTCCCAGCTGCAAACCTAGGATTTCTGCCAATTAACAAGGATACTGTGTGCCTTTGGTGTTAGGGTGATTTTTTTTTTTTTTTTTTTTTTGGTTTTTTCGAGACAGGGTTTCTCTGTGTAGCCCTGCTGTCCTGGACTCACTTTGTAGACCAGGCTGGCCTCGAACTCACAAAGATCCACCTGCCTCTGCCTCCCAAGTGCTGGGATTAAAGGCGTGCGCCACCACCGCCCGGCTTAGGGTGATTTTTGTCACTGTAAAATAAGCTTAAGAATAGTTCCTTCTCTTTGACTTTATAGAAAAGTTTGGGAAGAGTAGATGTGTAATGAGAATTCTTTAGTGAATTAGTCAGGGCTTCTGAAATGTCAACTCTTAAAAGGACATTTGAAGTCAGCCTCAAGCCTTGCACCTTGTGGTAAATACCTGGGAGTAAGTGGTCCTGGGCAACCATTGAGAAGACATTCTGAAAGCCTGGGAAACTCAAGAAGGACTGTTGGCTTGGCAATGCTTGGTTGCTAGAAAGATAAGAGCTGAAAAGCCTTGTTTTGGAGCCACAGCTCTGAGAGAAAGCCCCTTGCTGAAGGGAGTGACCAGGGGCTGCCAGTTACCTTGAAAAAGACCTCCAGCTATGATTTACCAAGAAAGATCTTGAAAATCACAGAGAATTTAAGCCAGAGAGCCCCACATGAGAGAGACAGTGCAAAGGTGCAAAGGGACATGTGCCCAGAGGCTAGCCAGGTAGCTGAGAAGGCAGGAGGCAAAGGTAGAGAGAAAGCTTAAAAGATAGATGGCTGCAGGGGAAGAGTGGTCTAAGGTATGCTATCGACTGATCGAGATAAGAGGCGCACATAGGGTGAGGACACCAAGGAAATGAGAGTAACAGCGGCCTAAAGAAAGGCGGATTGACTGGAGCCAGTGCGGCAGGAGCAGAGCAACTAAGGCGAATAGGTGGGCGGCAATAGCAGCAGTCTGAGGTGCAAGACGTTTTTTGCACTCTAAGGAGACGTTAAAGGCAGGAGAAAAACTCTTGTGAGACTGTGGCAAGGCTTTAAAGTAAAAGACTAGGCCAAACGTTGCAACAACTGCCCTGAGGGGTTCAACTAGTTCAAACAGCTGCCTGAGGTGTCCCATGGACAGTCTCAGCAGACAGAAGCTGGCCCCAAACTGGACGGTTGAAACAGTCTTTCCCCACGAGCTGGTGGACCATGCTAGGCCCTGAGCCTGAGGAGAAATCCTCAAATATAAGCTGAATTGAGGCAGAGTCTGTCATAAATACGCCAGAACCAGACTGCCGATTGCTGTTTGAGGTGTTTGCAGATAGAAAACTGCAAACCAAGTTGCCCTCATGGACCTGCACTAGAGGTCCTGGTATCCTTTCAAAAGGGTTTTGGTAGGGTTATTAAATGTTGTTAGGTATTAAGTGTTTACAGGTTATAGTTTATTAGGTATTATAAATATAGTCTAATAAAATTTTCATTTACATAGATGTTAATTCTTAAAATGTTTGGGAGAATGAACCAGTGAAGCCATCTGGTCCTTGGCATTTCTAAGGGGAAGATTTTGTTATAAATTCTATCTTGTTACTCTGTCTCTTCAGATTTTTCTATTTCTTTATTATTCTATTTTTTTAAGTTTTTTTAATAATTTATTTTTTATTTCTTCAAGTTACATCTCAATCACAATCCCCTCCCTACACTCCCCTCCAGTCCCACCCTTCCACTCTCCTCCCCCTCATTTCTAGGGCCTCAGAATATATTTAATTTGCACATGAAGTGTCTGCAAAAGAGTTTGCTAAACCCAAAAAATGAGTAGGAGGAAAGAAAAATAAAGAAAAGAGCAGAAATAAAAGCACAAACAGGAAAATACAAAAAAATATTTGACTAAGATTTTATTCTTTGAAAAATTTAAGGTCTCACCTCAAATTATACACACGGGTGCTTCAAAATCGTTACCTTGGTGAACTCTAAGCCTTATCCTCAACCTCCAGAACTCTGCCAAGCTGTGAACCTCACAGTTAATTTTCATATCTATCTCTTCTTAGTAGATAAGAGATGATTGAAAATAGAATCTATTCCTAAGCATTCTTCTTCAACTTCTTGTCTTTGCTTAGGTTTATGGTGAATTCACTAAATTTTGAATATTAAATATAAACATATCATTGAGTTTTGTTTTTGACTTAGTGTTGTTTCTTTGCTTTCATTGTAACTTTACCTCTGACTCAGTTATTGTTAACATAATTTGACTTCTTCAATTCATTGTTACTCAGGTGAAAAATCCATTTTATTTATAAGTAATAACAACAAAACCCCCTAAAATATTTGATGCATTTAAATAATTATTTGATTGTGGTTGAGCTACTCTCCACAAAAATTTATTTGTATTTTTAGGGTACTGTGTGTAAAAGAAGGCTCCCTTTCTTTGCCACAAGGATAAAGACAGAAAGAGAGAAATGGCCATTTTTATGGCTCAAAAGCTCAATAATGGTTTTCAATTTATTTTTAAAAAATAACATGCTGAGATCCCTAAGTATTTTTTTTTTTTTTATTACTAGCGACAGCTGAAAAAGTCCAAAGTTAAATACTGGTAATAAACCCCTTCTTGTATTATTGTCTAGACCTCATGACTGACTGCTTTTATCCTGGGTTCATATTTACATACATGAGTTCAAACACACAAAAAGTGTAATAAAGGATAAATTAAACCCATATTAATATTGACTATTTATCTTTGCAATATTCTTAGCTTTAATTTATTTTCTTTATGGTTTTATGATTCTCTTCAAATTTCTTCATAGAGTTTGAATTTCACTCATGCAATTTTATGTTAAGCATTGAATCACTGTACACATATTACTATGAATACAATTATATAAACAAAAAATAAAAGTTTGAGGAAAAGTTTCACAAAATGCTACTAGTCCCTAAATTCTACACTATAGACATGATAATATATATTTATTTTAGGGGTTTTTTAAGTTTCCAGGCTTTCTCTAAAATCTTACTGTATTTTTTAATTGAGAATAATAACCAACTCAAATGTACACAGAGTTCTGTGTAGAACAACAATGCATTCACAATTGTTCTTTAGACTTCCTTTTACTATAAAAGGGCTTGAGTAGGAATTGTTCGGGAAAACCTTTTGAAGCTGTGACATTATTCTGGTTGAGAACTATTGATGACCAATGTACTGTGAGACTGCTCTGTTGACTGGGTAGTTCAGATACAGCAGCCAGAAGAAAGGCAGCTGAACAATTCATGACACGTTTTTAGATTTAAATGAGAAAGGAATAAGAATTTTCAGATGGTTTCAGCACGAGATGGGCAGTATAGCATGCAAGTGATACAGAAGTTGAAGACTAGAGAGGGCGGTGGGTACCTCTAGAGCCCAATCTGGAAAACGTGGCTCCCACAAGATTTTTGCCATTTCCAGATGAAAAAGACTCCACCAACCAAGAACCATTTAATATAATAACGTGTTTTCTATGCCTGACATAACAAAATACCATAACCTTGGGGATGCAGAGATTGCTCAGTGGTTAAAAACACGAGCTTCTCTTGCAGAGTGTGTAGGTTTGGTTTGCAGCAGCTTCAGGGTAGCTTACAAACACCTGTAACTTCCAGTTCCAGGGGTTCTGACACCATCTTCTGGCTTATATGAGTACCAGGCACATACGTGGTGCACATGCATACATGCAGTCAACTATTCATAAGTAAATAATTAAAAATAAGTACAATCTTTAAAATAAAACACCACAGACGTTGTGGTTTAAATGACAGAAGACCCGAATCAATATATTCATACAGTTGCTGTCTTTTGAGGCTACTCTCCTTGACTTGAAGTTACATACTTTCTGTGTTTACACAGAGCCCTTTTTGAATGCACATCTTGGATATCTCTTCCTATGACTACATACACCTTCTGATAAAGATTTCCAGTCAGACTGAATTCAACTTCCTGTAATGGCGTCATCTTCATTCAATCATTGCTGTAAAAGCCTTTCCTCAAATGCAGTCATATCCTAAGGTACTAGGGAAACACTTCAATATATGAATCGAGGAATCTTAAATCAACACGGAGCATTCCACACTAATGATCCTCCAAATTCATAGCCTCTCAAGGAAAAAACACATTCACCCTATCCAAACAGTTCAGAAAACTTTGCTAACTCCAGCATCAACTCTAAGTCCTCAGTCTCATCTAAATGTCACCTAAGTAAAGAATGGATGTGTTTGAAGGTCTGTTTACCCTGAGGCAAAATTCCTCTCTATCTGTTAACCAGGCAAATTGTCTGCTTCCCATGTGGTGGTAGATACAGGACAAATATTTATATTCTAAAGTGGAAAAATAAAAGAGAAGGATGAGGACTCATGGTCCAAGCAAACATAAATACCTTTAGACTTTAAGGCTCTGGAATAAATCTCTTTACCTTCAGAATATGTCCCTAGGTAGATGCTCTCACTTCTGGATCTGTCCCTTGGTAGATGGCCTCACATTCTTCCCCTGCTTCCCTGAAGTAGCAACAACGTCCCCCAGTGCTCTGAGTATTACTTTCTCTCTGCAACTAAGGAGACATCTACTGTGGTCCTGTCTGCCTCCAGGATCTTTCTTTCCTTTACTTGAACAATGGTTCAGCTGAACAACTCTGCCACCCATGCTAACATCTGAGAAGTCCACTCAGGCTTCCTCCATCTCCTCCTCTCCTCCCCTCCCTCAGTCTAACATGCCATGTTCATGTTGATGCTGTCTCTTCTGTGACTTTGTTTAGAAATCTATTAAACCTAAAATACAAGAAAAGCTTACAAACCGTAGCTTCTGCAAAAGAGCAAAACACAACTCAGCCATGTTCTTTGCCACATGATAGCTACTTTTCCTCTAGAGCCTAGGAGCATTTTTCTTGTTTCTGTCTGAGGTTTATCAGAATACCATCAGCACCCCTATGTTTTGCTAATAGCTCATTAAAGAAGCCTAGGTTTTTCTATCTTGCTCTCCCCAAACTCCATCCACTTCTATCCAGGATAACCTTACAAAGCTATGTCCACATTAGTTATAGCAAAATCATTCTTCCCAGCACTAACATCCAAATATTAGTTTGTCATAGTTGCTGAAATGAACCACCACATCCTAGGCATCTTTATGTCTTGTATTTCTGGAGATTGTCACCAAGTGTTTGGCAAGTTTAGTCTGGGTTACAGTGCTTTCCGACTTGTATCTTCATGTGTGTTCTTGCCCCTTGCATTGTCTCTCCAGCAGCCTTCCCACATATCCACCTTTCTTCTTGTTGTTGGAACACTGATTGGATTAGGATGGACCTCACCTCAAGAACCTCTTAACCTAATCACTGCTTAGCAGCTCCATCTTCAAGGGGGAGGGAATGGCTATGGTTAGGATGAAAAATAAAGAAATAGACTTAATAAACTTTTTAAAAACCTTAATCTTCAAACACAGCCACATTCCAAGGTCCTAGGGCTTTGACTCATGCATATGAATTTAGGGGAAATACAATATAGCTCTTATTAAAGGTAAATTATAGTTACGTACAAAAGCTACAGATGAGAACCGGTACTGTCCACAGTATTTTGAACATGTTTTAATAGATATGCTTTATTCAGAAAAAAATATATAAACAAAAAAACTTTAAATAGTTATTTGGGTTATTCTCATGATTTACATTATCAAGAAGAGAAAGTAGAAAGTAAGTGCAGTCCCAATTTTCTTAGCTATGCAACTACACATGCATAAACACACACACACAAACATAAAGGGGAAATCAAAAGATGTTAATGGCTGTTGTCTGTGAGGCTATTGAATACTTTTTATTCTTCTTTACATGTCCCATCCCTTTTTAGATTCTCTTACTGAGACACATCACTTCCATAATTTGACATACAAAAATATGTCGAATTAGTAAAAGGAGAGTCAGAGACTTTTGCTTATCCTCTACTAAAACCACTTAGTTATAACCACAAGAGAACAAGTTTGTATTATTTACAGATAAAGGAAATTTATAGGAAGTTTATTTTAGTACTTAGCAAACCACATGGGTTACTGAGACAATGCATCATAGAAAATATTAGAATTAGGGCAGTTATGGGGACCCTGGATGATAGAAATTGAATAATAGCTTTATTGACAAATTACTTCTGGTGATCTTATCTATGACTACATTTTCCATCCTGGTAAGACAGTGAGATTGGGCTTGTTCAGGCCTTATGTCCATCCATAGTATTTTGAAGACATATTGTTTGATAACTTTGTTAGGAGATCAACCAATTAAGATAAATAATCTTAGAAAGAAAATTAGAGTATGTTACAAAGGAAAAGGAAGCCTCAACAGTAAGTCTCCATTATAGCATTAAAGGAGGCCTTCAACAGCAAGCCTTCATCATACCATTAAATGAAGAACAACATCATATGGTCATAACTGTGGTTCTCATTATAGCATTTTATGCACACTGATTTCAACTTAAAAAAAATCCAAGTGCCATCTACATGAATCTTTTAGTTACTTCTCAGACATTTCCATAATTGAATTGAATCATATAATGCATGGTTTCTCTGTATGATTTCTAAATCTACACTAAATCTACACTACACTAAAGATCTCAATTTTAAAAGGCTTACCATATTTTCTTTTCTCTTTAGTTTCCATTTTCCAAAGTGTATTGCAAAAATTGGTCTTATTTCCTTTTTAACCAAAGTCACATTTCTATTCTTGAGTAGATTAGAATGTCAAAGAGCTAGATTTAATAGCCTGTTAGTCATCTTTTCTTAAAAATACTTAATAGCCACCCTCAAGGCAGTTTTTAAATTCCCTATAACTTTCTTTACAAAATATTGACTACTCTTTTCAACTTCATGAGTATTCTCTTATAACCACTTTAAAAATCTATAACAGGGATTCTTTCTCATGTTGTACCTGTCAAAAATTTCTAATCCTTTTGTGTGGCATTTTAGAAAAAATTCTTAGAAGTTCTAAATAAATTAAACATACTTGCCCTCCTTCATTTAAAAAAAGTTCCTTCAAGTATTGAAATATCAGCTTATGCCTCCAAAATGATGAAAGCAACCTTTTTCTTTCCACACTTAAAGACTGAACTTTGCTTTCAGTTGTCTTTCTATGTCTGGAAGTAGTTGTGGTGTTTTAAAATGCCTGTAGCAACACAATTTTAACAGGTTATAAAATGAAATTTGGAAGAGAAGCTTAACTTTCTCAGGTCCATTTATCCTGCAAAGTGGTTATGGATACCAATGGAGAGATCATGTACTTTTTCAAAGTGCTCCATTTTAAAGGTCACAAAAGGGAAATAAATAACAAAGCCCAGATAAGCTAACATTACCATTTCAAAGTAATGCATCTGTTGGCCAGAAACACACAGTTGATACAATATGAGAGATTATAACAAATAAAAAAAATTCAATTCATTGGAATCTTAATACTTAATACTCCAAACAATGGAATGGTTTCCTTATTTCATTTCAAAGGCTTACCTTATGGTGAGTTTTCTTCCTCATTTTCTTACATCACAACTGCCATTTCCCCATCTTTACTTCTCCCATTTCCTACCCCCATGCCCAGTCTCTACCAGATCTGTTCCTCCGTTTCCACCTCCCCGCAAAGGCATCCTTCCAGAGATTTCCACCAAATGGCCTAACAACCTGATGTTTGAAATCTTAGAAGGACTGAAAATTTTCTAACTGAATCTGCTTGCTTAAAGATTTTGAAAATCATAATGAAAACAATAAGAAATCTTGAGAAATATGCAGCTCTGTTCTGTTGAAAATTCACCTGCATTTTAAGAACAATAAATGGTTTATTAAAGAGAGCATTAGCCTGATTTAATTATTGTTGTATTGAGACACGGTCTCATACTGCAATCCAGGCTGGCCTAAAGTTCATTATGTTTCCATGTTAACCCTGAACTTTACACAATATTCCTGCTTCTGTTTCCAAGTGGTGGGATTACAGACATGGAGTACCATATCCCCAAAAGAAGCATTAACTCTAACATTAAGGCAAATATGTCTATATTGTTCAGTAGGTGCCAGATCCAGGTTACCCAATTAAGTATATGATACTTTAACATATATTTGTAGAATTGGATACTATCAGCATCAGCATACTTATAAAATACCTAGAAAAATGATCAGTGTAATGCCTCTCTTTCTGTATTAATAATCACCGTTTGTTTAAAAGATGCATTTCTAGTTTATGTATATGAGGTTTTCCCTGTTCATATGTATGTGTACGTCATGTGTGCCTGGTGCCTGTGGAGGCCAGAAGATGTGTGGATTAAATGGATTCGTGATTAACTCCTAGTTACCAATAATACATTGGTGTCACCTTCAGAAAGAAACAAAAGCAGTTCCTCTGAGAGTCATTTGACTGAGAGCCTATCTGATATTAATTCTCTCTTTTATGCTCTCTGTGTCTTTCATCCTGTTTCTATCTTTTATATGGGACTGAATCTGGCCTATCTGAAAGCTGTCTTGTGAATTTGTCCCTGTGTTTGTCTCTGTCTCTGACTCTCTCTGTCTCTCTCTGCCTCTGTCTCACTCTTTCTGTGTGTGTGTGTCTGCCTGTCTGTCTCTCTGTGTGTGTTCCTATGTGTCTCTGTGACTATATATTCTGTCAGTGAGTCTGTATCTAACAAAGGGCTTTGCTCTGTCTTTATTGAGCAGCACAGAAAGCACCATATGGAGAATAAATGGAATACTTTATCAAAATCTTTAAGAGAGTTCTACATGAGATTAATTAATTTCTTTTTTTTTCCTGTAATGACGGGCAAGCTTCTTTTTTTTTTAATAATTTATTTTTTATTTCTTCAAGTTCCATCTCAATCACAATCCCCTCCCTATTCCCCCCTCCAGTCCCACCCTTCCACCCTCCTCCCCCTCAACCCCCCCATCCCTTTCCCTTCTTTTTTTTTTTTTTTTTTTAGTTTAAGGTATTTCTTTTTTCCCCCCAACAGCTCTCCCTTTCAGTCCAAAAAATGGTTCTTTTTCTTATAACTATAAATACAATACAAAACAACAGAAATAAATACGCCACAATTATAAGAGTTAAATGGCTTAGCATACATTCCCAATGTCCAGTCCATATGTATTTGGCACCTGACTTTAACATTCTACTATCTAACCATCTCCATGTGTTTAAAGTTCTATCTCTAACTCAGCTTTCATACTAACTTGCCTCATAATTTTAAAAATATCTTCTTAGATCCAGAACACCCTCTTGATTCCTAAACAACTCAAAATTTAACTATGAGACTCTAGCTATCTATTCTTCAACCACCTCAGAGACCTGAGAGGGATAAATATATCTGATTATATAGGAAGTGCAGGGCCTGCAGCTTCCAAAACTAAAAAATGACATACCAGTGGCTGCCTGGACAGTTCCCATTTTCTCTCCATACATTACAGCATCAATCTTCAGCCATTTGGACCCATTTCTCTGACAGATATTGATTATAGAGCAGGAATTGTGAAGGACTTACCTACCCTGTCTTGGCAGAGCTAGGCTGTCGACTTATCTGCTTCCAAGTTTTGTCCTTTTTGGACAGAAGTCTGTCTACAGTTGAAGCAAGGGGTTTTTCTTGCCAAGAGAACGGCTTACCACCAATTCAATCATCTCCCACTGGAGATTCTTCGATGCTCATCTTCTACTTGGAGTAGAATAGGGGGTGCTGTCAGGAGCTGACATGTCTCGATATCAAAAAATCTTAAGTTAAGAAAATATCTTTGAATGCCATATTCTGCAGATCTCTTGAGGTTTTTGAAGATGCCCTATCTATCTCTTATATTAAGATAAGCAAATATTGCTTGTCTCTTAGCAACTTGATTTCTGAGTAGCTTAGAAAATAACTGTGATAGACTGTCATAGTAACTAACAAAATGACACGTTTTCATGACTATTAGTTTCCGTTTCTTAATTATCCTAAACAGTTTATGTCAGTTGGTAGCGAGAGGTCAAAACTTGACATTTCATTTTTAAGTATTACTATGAACAATACCTTTAAGAAGCGTTACCCTTAATTTTGTATCAATATACAAAGATCAATACCAATGTGGCCAAATATAATCTTAATTTTGTATCAATAAACAAAGATCAATACCGATGTAGCCCAATACAATCTTAATTTTACATTAATATACAAGGGTCAATACCATTGTGGCCAAATATAATCTTAATTTTGTATCAATATACAAAGATCAATACCGATGTAGCCCTATACAATCTTAATTTTGAATTAATATACAATGATCAATACCAATTTAGCCAAATATAATATTAATTTTGTATCAGTATACAAAGGTATAAGGCTATATTCAATAATCTGTCCTTTTGCCAGGCAGTGGTGGCGCACGCCCTTAATCCCAGCACTTGGGAGGCAGAGGCAGGCGGATCTTATGACATATGACAGAGATATTGTATCAAAAGATACATATGACAGAGATATTGTATCATATGACAGAGATATTGTATCAAAAGATAACATATGATAACAAGATAATCATATGACAGAGATATTGTATCAAAAGATAACACCAACTTCTGAGTGAAGGGTGATGAGTAACAACTTCTGCTTCAAGATGGCATAGAGCATACATTGTGAAATTCGCTCCTTTACTTCAATTATGTGAAACTCATCTGCATATTCCAATTTTGGTAGTCATCCTCCAAATCAAGAAGGACTTTGTGAATTTCATTTTTGGACCACAAACATTTAATAATGACCACAGATGCAAACATGAGAAAGTAGCAACACCAGTTAAGGCTGCATTATTCCTCAGGAGGAATCTGGGATCAGTGAGACTGGAAAATGCCACCATGATCCCTTTATGCTGCAAATAAAATTTTTCAACATATTTTTTCCAAATATATATAAACACACACATATGTACATATATGTATATATAATATTTATTTATTACTTCAAGTTACATCTCCATCATAGTGCCCTCTTTCTACCTGTCCTGGACCCACCCTCCCACCCTTTCCTCCCTCTCCATCCTATCCTACTCCTCCAGAGAGGGGTGTCCCTATATATCAACCACCCCCCCCCCACCAGTTCAGCAGTCATATGAGGGCTAAGACCTTCCTCATGCATTGGGGACTTACCTGGCAGCACCACTAGGGCAAAGTGTCCAATTAACAGGTGACAAAGTCTATGTTCCTGTTCCTTTTGGTGTGTTGGTTGTAGGATGGTTATCCTGTACTATATGGCTAAAATCCGATCATAAGTGAATAGATGCCATATGTATCTTTCTGGGTTTGGATGAGCTTTTATAGTTCCATCCATTTGCTATAAACTGCATGATTTGTTTGTTTCTGATAGTTAAGTAGTATTCCATTGTGTAAATGTACCACAGGTTTTTTTTTTTTCCCATTCTTAGGTTGAGGGACACCTGGGTTGTTTCCAGTTTCTAGTGATTACAAATAAGGCTGCTAGGAACATAGATGAGGAGATGCCCTTGTGGTTTGGTGAGGAATAATTTGGATGTATACCCAGAAGTGGTATGGCTGGGTCTTGAGATAGAGCTATTCCAAGTTTTCTAAGATATCACCAGACTATTTCCATAGTAGTTGTACAACTTTGCACTCCCACCAGAAATGGAAGAGTGTTCCCCTTTCTCCACAACCTCACCAGCATGTGCTGTCATTTGAGTTTTTGATCTTAGCCATTCTGACAGGTGTGAGATGGAATCTCAGAATCATGTTGAGTTGTATTTCTCTGATAATTAAGGTTGTTGAACATTTCTTCAAGTGTCTCCCAGCCATTAGAGATTCCTCTTTTGTGAATTCTTGGTTTATCTCTGTTCCCCATTTTTTGATTGGATTATTTGGTTTCTTGGCATTTAATTCCTTGAGTTCTTTGTAAATTATGGATATTAGCCCTCTGTCAGATGTGGAGTTGGTAAAGACCTTTCCCCATTCTGTTGGTTGCCATTTTGTTCAGATGACAGTGTCCTTTGTCTTATAGAAGCTTTTTAGTTTCATAAGGTCGGATTTATTGATTTTTGGTCTTAGAGTCTGAGCTATTGATGTTCTGTTCGGGAAGTTGTCACCTGTGCCAATGAGGTCAAGGCTTTTCCCCACTTTATCTTCTATTAGATTTAGTGTATCAGGCCTTATGTTAAGGTCTTTGATCTGAACTTTGACTTAAGTTTTGTGTAAAGTGATAAGTATGGGTCTAGTTGACATTCTTTTACATGTCAACATCCAGTTAGACCAACACCATTTGTGGAAGATGCAGTCCTTTTTACATTGTTCGGTTTTGGCTTCTTTGTCAAAAATTAAGTGTCCGTAGGTGTGTGGGCTCATTTCTGGGTCTTCAATTCGATTCCATTGATCAACTGGTCTGTTTCTATGCCAGTACCATGCTGGTTTTATTACTATTGCTCTGTAGTATAGCTTGAAATCTGGGATGGTAATCCTTCCAGATATTTTTTTTTATTGCACAGGATTGATTTAGCTATTCTGTGTTTTTTGTAATTCCATATGAAGTTGAAATTTTTTCAAGGTCTGTAAAGAATTGTGTCGGTATTTTGATAAGAATTGCATTGAATCTTTATATTGCTCTTGGCAGAATGGCCATTTTTATTATGTTGATCCTACCTATCCATGAACATGGGAGATCTTTCCATCTTCTGATGTTCTCTTCAATTTCTTTCTTCAAAAACTTGAAGTTCTTTTCATACAGGTCTCTCACTTGCTTGGTTAGAGTTACCCTCAGGTATTTTATATTGTTTGTGACTATTGTGAAGGGTATTATTTCCCTAATTTCTTTCTCAGCCCATTTATCTTTTGTATAAAAAGAGCTACCGATTTTTTTTTTTTTTTTTTTTTTTAGTTAGTTTTGTATCCAGCCACCTTGCTGAAGGTGTTTATCAGTTGTAGTGGTTCTCTGGTGGAATTTTTGGAGTCACTTATGCATACTATCATATCATCTGCAAATAGGGACACTTTGACTTCTTCCTTTCCAATTTGTATCCCTTTGATCTCCTTTAGTTGTCTTATTGCTCTAGCAAGAACTTCAAGTACTATGTTGAAGAGATAATGGGAGTGGACATCCTTGCCTTGTCCCTGATTTTAGAGGAAATGCTTTAAGTTTCTCTCCATGTAATTTGCTGTTGGCTATTGGCTTGTTGTATATTACCATTATTATTTCTAGGGATGGTCTTGTATGCCAGCTCTCTTCAGGACGTTTAGCATGAAAGGATGTTGGCTTTTGTCAAATGCTTTTTCCACATCTAGCGAGATGATCATGTGTTTTTTTTTTTTTTTCTTTCAGCTTGTTTATATGGTGAATTACATTGATGAATTTTTGTATGTTGAACCATCCCTGCATTCCTGGGATGAAGCCTATTTGATCATGGTGTATGATACTTTTGATGTGTTCTTTCCTTCGGTTTGCCAGTATTTTATTACTTATTTTTGCGTCTATGTTCATGAGGGAAATTGGTCTGAAGTTCTCTTTCTTTCTTGGGTCTTTGTGTGATTTAGGAATCAAGAAACTCACAGAATGGGTTTGGCAGTGTTCTTTCTCTTTCTATTTTGTGGAAGAGTTTAAAGAGTATTTGTATTATCTATTCTTTGAAGGTTTGGTAGAATTCAGTGCTGAAACCATCGGGCCCTGGGCATTTTTTTTTTTTGGCGGGGGGGGGGGAGACTTTTAATGATTTCTTCTATTTCCTTAAAGGTTATAGGACTGAGGACTGTTTGATTTGTTAACATGATCTTCATTTTGCTTTGGTAGGTGGAATCTATCAAGAAAATTGTCCATTTCACATAGGTTTTCAAATTTTGTGGAGTACATGTCTTTGAAGTAAGACCTAAACATTATCTAGATTTCTTCAATGTCTGTTGTTATTTCTCCCTTTTCATTTCTGATTTCGGTGATTTGGGTATTTTCCCTCTGCCTTCTAGACAGTTTGGCTAAGGGTTTGTATATTTTGTTGATTTTCTCAAAGAACTAACTCTTGTTTTTGTTGATTCTTTGCATTGTTCTTTTTGTTTCTAAGTTGTTGATTTCAGCCCTAAGTTTGATGATTTCCTGCCTTCTCCTCCTCTTGGGAGTGTTTGCTTCTTGTTTTTCTAGCTCTTCCAGTTCTGCTGTTAAGTTGCTAATATGCTAATTTTTTTCTTGAAGGCACTTAGTGCTATGAACTTTCCTCGTAGCACAGCTTTCATTGTGTCCCATAGGTTTGGGTATATTGTGCTTTCATTTTCATTGGATTTTAAGAAGTTTTGATTTCCTTCTTTATTTGTTGTTGACCCAGTGGTCATTGAGAAGAGAGTTGATCAGTTTCCATGCATGTGTAGGCTTTTTATTTTTGTTGTTGTTGAAGTCCAGCTTTAATCCATGGTGCTCTCATATGATACTAGGGGTTATTTCAATTTTCTTATATCTGTGTGTCTGACTATATGGTCAATTTTGTAGAAGGTTCTGTGAGGTACTGAAAAGAAGGTGTATTCCTTTGTGTTTGGGTGAAACATTCTGTAGATATCTGTTAGGTCCATTTGGTTCATGACCTTTGTTAGTCTTATTGTTTCTCTTGTTTGTTTCTTGATGACCTGTCCATTCATGTGAGTGGGGTGTTGAAGTCTCTCACTACTGTGTGGTAACTGATGTGTGGTGTAAGCTGTAGAAGAGTTTCTTTCACAAATGTGGGTGCTGTTGTATTTGGGGGCATAGATATTCAGTATTTAGATGTCATCTTGATGAATTTTTCCTTTAGTGAGTATGTAGTGCCCTTCCCTATCTTTTTATAACTTCAGTTGAAAGATGAATATTTTATTTCATATTAGGACAGCTGCTCCAGCTTGCTTCCTGGGACCTTTGCTTGGAAAACCTTTACCAAGCCCTTTACTCTGAGGCAGCATCTATCTTTGTTAGTGAGATGCATTTCTTGTATGCAGCAAACTGATGGGTCTTGTCTATGGATCCATTCTGTAAGCCTGTGTCTTTTTATTGGTGAGTTGAGTCCATTGATGTTGAGGGATATCAATGACCAAAGGTTGTTATTTCCTGTTGTTTTGATGTAGGTGGTGGTTGTTTGTTTCTTTTTGTTTAACTGCAGGGAAGGTTTTTGCTTCCTCTGTTTTCTTGGGTGTAGTTATCTTCTCTGGGTTGAAATTTTCCTTCTAGGATCTTCTGTCAAGCTGGGTTTGTGAATAGATACTATTTAAATTTGTTTTTTCATAGAATATCTTATTTTCTCTGTCTATGTTGATAGAAAGTTTTGGTAGGTACAGTAGTCTAGACTGGCACCTATGTTCTCTTAGAGCCTGTAGGATGTCTGCCCAGGCCCTTCTGGCTTTTAAAGTTTTTGAGGAGAAGTCAGGTGTAATTCTGATCGGTGTGCCATTATACATTGCTTGACCATTTTCTCTTACAGTTTTTAATATTCTTTCTTTGTTTTGTACATTTGGAGTTTCAATTATGTAGCAAGAGGAATTTCTTTTCTGATCTAATGTGTTTGGAGGTTCTGTATGCCTCTTGGAATTTTATTGGCATCTCTTTCTTTAGGTTTGGGAAGTTTTATTTTAAGATTTTGTTGAAGATGTTCCTGGACCCTGGAGTTGGAAGTCTTCTCTTTCATCTATGCCTATTATTCTTAGGTTCTGTCTTTTCATTGAGCCCTGATTTCTTTTTTTTTAAATAAATATTTATTTATTACTTCAGTTTACATCTCCATCATAGTGTCCTCTTTCCACCCCTGCCAGTCCCACCCACCCAGCCTTTATCCCCTATCATGAAGGGATGGGGGAGTCCTTGATTTCTTGGATGTTGTGGGTGAGAATCTTTTTAGATTTCCCATTTTCTTTGGTTGTTTTTAATGATTTCTTCAATCAAATCTTCCACACCTGAGATTCTTTCTTCCATCTCTTGTATCCTATTTTTGATACTTGTGTCTGTAGTTCCTGTTCTGTTCCCTTGGTTTTACACCTCCAGGTTTGTCTCTGCTTGTGTTTTCTTTATTGCTTCCATTTCCCATTTCAAGTCTTGAACTGTTTTATACATTTCCTGCCCCAATTTGGTTGACTTTGTTTGCCAATCTTTCAGATCTTTCACAGCCTTGTCTCTTTCCCACTCATATTTGGCTGAGTTGGCTTGGAAGTCTCTAGTGGAATTCTCCATTGCTTTTATTTGTAAAATTGAGGATGCTTTAAATTTTTTCAGGGATTTAATTTCTTCTTGTAAGGACTATCATTTTCCTAAGTATAGATTTGTCATCATTTTCATGTGTTTCAGCTGTGGTGGGATGGTCAGGGCTTGCTGTGTTAGCATCACTGTATTTTGTTGGAGTCATATTTCCCTGATTTTAGTCAGATTTGTTCTTTCGCTGACCTTCAGCCATCTGGTTGTCTTTAGTTGATTGTTCCTAGTGTCTTCTGGACTGTTCTTGTGTCTCTGCTCATTCTCTTTTGGGTGCTGGAGCTACTGTGTGGAAACTGGGTGCTCAGGAAGCTTGGAGGTACCTATATCTGGTGATTGGAGCTGCTTGCCAAGACCCTGCAGTGATCAGACCTTCGAGTTTCTGTACTGGTGCTGGAAGCACAGCCTGCTGCAGGAGGTGTATCCTGCTACTTTGTCTGGCCGCAGTGTTCTTCTGAGTGATTGTAAACCTAATAGAGGGACCTGTATGTCCAACACTTCTCTGGGTAAGCCCAAATATGATTGTGACTCCCAGACCACCACTCCACTGGAGCTATACCACGGTGGTCCTGATGTTCTTCTGTAGCTCAGAATGTGCTGTGGGTTGCTGCCATAATGGTTCTGCTGAGAATATACCTGTACCCATGGCTCCATTGGTCCTCTTTTTGGTGCTGGAACACATGCATGGAAGCTGGGAGCTGAGGGGATTGGTGAGTATCCCTGTCTGGGGTTTGTAGCTGCTCACTGGTATTTGAGTGGCTCATACACACAGGTTTGTCTCATTGTGAAGATCTGGTTCTGTGGCTTCTGTGGCTGGCTGGTGTGTTTTTCTGAGTGTCTGGGAGTCTCATCCAGGGACGTTTATGAGTCCCTGGGTTCACCTGGTGAAACCCAGCAGATTCGACCCTCTCAGAATGTTGCTCAGCATGTTTTATGTCTGTGGTATTCTAGCTGTTTTCCCCGCTGTTCCAAAGGTGTCCCTGTAGGCTTCCGCCATCTTCGACATTATTATTTATTACTAAGCAAAAACTTGCATAGTACCTTTGCTGTGCTCTCAGACACATCTGTCTGTTTCCATGTCTCCCAGTGGAAAGAGAACATACTTTATATGCACCTATAAAGCTTTCTTTCCTTCAACTCCCTCTAATGGTTGTATATTATAGAAAGACTGTACTGTTTGATTGTTGGTGTTTAGTACCTGTGGGTTCCATATCTGAGGATCCAATCAGCCAATAATTAAAATATTTGTAAAACTGAAAGTTCAGAACCAGCAGCTTCCAAAACTAAGAAATGACAGACAACTGGCTGCCTAGACAGTCCCTAATTTCTCTCTATACATTAGAGCATCTCTCTTCAGCCTTTTGGCCCAGTATCTTTGACAGACATTAACTGTAAAGCAGGAATTATGAAAGATTTGCCTACCCTGTCTTGGCAGAGCTAGGCTGTTGACTTATCTGCTTCCAAGTTTTTTCCTTTTTGGAGAGCAGTCTGTCTACTGTTGAAGCAAGGAATCTCTCTTGCCCAGTGACAGGCTTGTCACAAATGCAGCCACCTCCAAATGGAGGTTCTTCAATGTTCATCATCTACTTTGACTAGAATGGGGACTATTGTCAGGAGCTGGCATGTCTCAATATCAAAAAAAAATCTTAATAAAATGTCCTTGAATGCCATATTCTACATATTCTCTTGGGTGTTTGAAGACCACCTATCTGTCTTCGGATATTTGGATAAGCAAATGTTGCTTGTCTATTAGCAACTTGATTTCTATTCAGATATATTTATCCTTCTCAGGTCTCTGATGTAGTTGAAGACAATATAGTTATAGTCTCATAGTTAAGTTTTAAGTTGTTTAGTAATTAAAAGGATGTTCTAGGTCTAAGAAGATGTTTTAGAGTTGGTAGTACAAGTTATGATGGAAATTAAGTTAGGTATGGAACTTTAAACTCATCAAGATAGATAGATAATAGAATATTAATATCAATTGCCAATTACACATGGACTGGACATTGGGATGTATGTTATACCTTATAATTTTTATATTTATGGTCTAATTGTCCTTATTGTTTTGTATTGTATTTACTGTTATAAGAAAAAGAGCCTTTTATTAGACTAAAAGGGGGACCTCTTGGGGGGAAAGAATATACCTCAAGTTGAAAAAAGCATATAGGAGGGTGAGAGGCAAGAGGGTAGGAGGGTGGAACTGGGAGGAGGAGGAGAAAGGGGTCTATGATTGTGAGGTAACTTCAAGAAATAAATAAATGTTAAAAATAAATTTGTAAAGCATCTGTACAGAGGTGTGGCAGTTTGAATAAAAATGGCTACAGGCTCATAGGGAATGGCATTATTTGAAAGTACTAGGACATATAGCCTTGTTGGAGTAGGTATGATATTATTAAAGTATGTGTGTCATTGGGGTTGAGGCTTGACATTTTAGAAGCCCATGCCTGGCCCAATGTCTGTCTCTCTTCTTGTTGTCTATGGATAGATCCATATGTAGAGCTCTCAGTAATTTCTCCAGCGTATGTCGGCCTGCGTGCCACCATGCTCCCTACCATGTTAGCAAAGGACTAAACCTCTGAACTGTATGCAAGCTCCAATTAAGTGCTTTTCTTTATAAGGGCTGTTGTGGTGTCTCTTCATAACAGTAGAACTGTAAGACAAGAGGAAATAAATACTCACAGTAAAACCAATGATTATACTACATTTAAACTGTATTATGGATTGTTAACTGGAAATCTCTTGCCCTTCACTGGAGCAATAGGAAAGGAGACCCAGAAAAAAGACAAAAGAAATATTTTTACCAGTTTCACATGCAAAAACTGCTGTAACTGTGGTAGAATAAGGCCAGAGTCTAAACTGATCTGGAAGCCAAACTTGGTGTCCTACATAACATTGTTTCATACACAATAGGTTTTGGAAACATGAAAAATTCAATATTGAGGGGGATTCAGATTTTCCCCCCATGATTTTAAAGAGTCACAAAGGCCATGCAATGTGTGTCAGGGTTGGAGTTACTTAAAGGAGGGCCTTAAACACCACTGATTAAAACTGAGAAGGTGAAGATTGTGGTAAGATATCAAAGTCACAAAGAAAGATTATACCAAACATGACTAAAACACAGGGAAAACATCAAATCTTGTGTGTTCTATGCATGGTTTCTGGGGCTTCGCTTTAATGACTTGCTTTTGGTTTTGTGTGTGTGTTTGTTTGCTTGCTTTTGTTTTGTTTTTAATTTTAAGGGGTGGCCACAGCTGAAGAGATTTCCTTGAGTTTCAAAAGAGACTTTGGGTTGTGAACTTTTGAACAGTGCTGAGACTGTTAAATAGTATAGGAACTTTTAAAGTCAGATTTAACGCTTTTGTCACCATGATATGATCATGAGCCAATGGGGATCAAGGACAGAATGTGGTGGTGTGAGTGAGATATGTCACTCACAGTCTCAAGTATTTGGTCCCTAGTTAATGCTGCTGTTTACAGATGTTATGGAACCATTAGGCTGTTGAACCTCTCTGGAGGCTGTCATCACTTGGGGTGGGCTTTATAGACTTAAAGCCTTACCTCACTTCCTGTTCTCTTCTTAAGCGTTCATGACATGAATGAAAATATGATTAATCAGCTCCTGCCTTATATATTTCCTGAAATAATGATAATAATAATTGTGGTTACCCCAGGCACAGTACTCACCACACAAGGGGGGGTTCTCAGGGAAATGTGAGTGCGCTCTCAACCTGCTCAATCAGCCTCCCCTCAATCTGCGACAGGGGTGATGTCTAAGCATTTCCCATTTTAATGTTTCCTTCTCTGGCTTATATACAGAACCAAATGGCGGAGTTCTGCATGGGCCAATCACATGAAAGGTCACCCCATAACACCACATAGCACAAGCCTGGGTTACATGTGATCATGCCCTGATCATAAGCGCAGAAGTCTTGCTCACCCAATCAGCTGTACCCACGATCGGGTTTCAACTCTGCCCCGGCTTCTTCTGGCCAGTGTCATTTAGATGTCTCCCACAAGTTAACTTTCATTTTCCCAGAGATGAGACATTTCTCATAAGCCTCCATTTCCTGGGTCCCCACAAATTAATAATAATAATAATGATGATGATGATGATGATGATGATGATGATTTTGATGATGATGATCTGTGAATCCCATCAAGGTAGGTAAGATTTTTAATTGATGGATGATAGTTTGGGGAGCAGTGTTACATGGCGAATCACCACACCGTCGAGTCATATTGTCCCTGAGCTTCTTTCTGAAGTAGCAGTTTAACTTCTCCCACAATGGAAATCGTCCAATGAAATCGATGTGCCATTAAGTACATTGACGATCACCTTGGAGGATGTGCTGTGTCAGCATTGGTGCCTATGCTCACAGACTGTAGGTAGGATAAATACTAGGTTATGTTTAAAAGTCCCCTAATTGAAATTTAGAACACATATTTCTGACATGAAATGCTAACTCTCTATCTCACATTCCAATTTCACACAGAGATAATTTTAATGGAATAGTCAATATTGGAATGTTTTGGAAATTCTGGGAAAGACACTTCTCCTATACATTTCTGTAAGGGAGCTATATTAATATAAATTGGATTTAGTGAATATCTAGGGGCTTCTGATACAGTCTCTTAATATGGGGCATGAAGATCAACTTGGCTGTGGGCACTTGACATAGTAACATATGGACTAAAAGCAGGGTTTATGGCCTGGCATTGCTTTCAGCTGCTAAGCCTTACAAAGTGGGCAGAGCCCAGATTAGGCTGAAAGCCAGATGAAATAAGGAGAGACCCTATTTAAGGATGAAGTGGGTGGAACTGGACAGTTCCCATGCTAGAGAGTTCCCATGCTGGAGATGACGAGATACAAGGCAGTTTGTATCATCTGATGGAGAAAATGCTGGTGAATTGAAAAACTGATCTCTAACAGAGTTGAAAAATTATGGCCAGCTCTCCCCGAGGCAGAAAGGACCGGTAAGCAGAGAAGGTCTCAGCAGAGCAGCAAAAGGACAAGGAATGCGGCACAACTTTTGCCTAGAAGGGTTCGACCAGTTCAAACAGTAGCCTAAATGGAACTGTGGCCAGCCCAAGAATGAGGCAGAGCAGCTGAGTGGATAATACAAACTGAATAGGTTGGCTTATGGGCACCTGAGGCCTTTCAGAGAGAAGAAAGCCTCAAGCCTCATTTAAGGTGAAGCTGCCATAGCCAATTTACCCTAAAGGACCTATGTCTGAGATATTCCTCAAGAAGGACTGTTGATTAAGTGCCTTAAAGGATCTACTCCTGAGGTGTTCCTGACAACTGAGGAACCGCCCCAGAGACCGTGTTCCTGACAACTGAGGACCTCTGCCAGAGACTGTATCCTTCTAAAAGGTTAGGATTAGTTGTTAGATAATAGTTGTTATAGGTATTAATAGGTTTAGTTGTTAAGTCACTGGGGTTATAGTCATTCTTAGAGCTAGTAGTTAGGTAATTGTTTACATTTGTTATAAGTTAATACAGTTATTAATAAATATATTGGATAACTAAAAATCTTTGTCTTCACATTTCTTCCTTTACTTTATTTTATTTTATTAAGTTATTTTTTTTTTTGCAAAGAGGGCACTGTGATGGAGATGTAACCTGAAGTAATAAATAAACATTAAAAAAAAGAATATTTACATTGACTGATATGATGTTGTTTGGGTAGTTTAACACTTGTTGTCTTCCCATTGGAGAGGGTGAGGACATAAAAAAAAAAAAAGAAAAGTTATTTATTTGCATCCTGATCAGTTTTCCCTCCCTCTTCTCCTCTAGTCCCTCCCTATCGCCTCACCCCCCCCAATCTACCCCTCCTCTTCTTCTCAGAAAAGGGGAGACCTCCCCTGGATATCGACCAACTTTGGGATATCAAGTTTTGTCTGATAATGCATAGGCTTTTCTCTTTGTCCATGACTATAGCTAGAGATCTATAGATATAGTAATTTATTTTTCTGTGTATACATCTTTATTTACATATAAAGGGAGGTGTAGTCTTTTTTATTTGAAGGCAGGCATAAGCAACTTGGAAGACTACAGGTACCTCACTGAGATTATAAGAATAGAAGACCCCTACTTTCTGACTCAAGTAGGTACATTGTGTAGAAGGTGTTAGCATACAAGAAGAGTCTCTATCATTAGTGTGCAGATACCCAGGAATGTGTTATGAACTGAATGTTGGTGTCTGAATAGATGAGCCTTGTGCAAATTTTAGATGCCATTTTTATTAATCATGCTTATCTTTTATAAAGATAAAATAGAGAGATCTTGGTTTGATGAAAGTGTTTGCATTGATTTTTTTTTCCCTTGGTAAGCAAATGATTAAATATCAAATCAAATGCACATGGCATTTGTAGAAGCATAAAGGATAGTCATACTTTTGGAATGAAGAAAGTGGGCTTCTGGAACTTCATGGCACAGTGGCCAGAGAGAGGTTTTTCTTTGTTTTTTGTTGTTTGTTTGTTATTGTTGTTTACAAGAAGTGTAGTTCTCGTCCAGTATCTGGTTTTGGAGAGTGCCTGGAACTTTGGTGACTTCACCATCTTTAGGAGTCTCAGTAGCCTGGAGCTTTCGTTGGGTACACCTGTTCATTATTTATTGAGAGAAGTTTTTTCCATTATTTATTCATAAAAGTCTAGTAGAGAATTTACTGCATAAACTATAACTATGAATTTACTAATACGAGGAAGTACTTTTGACAGTTATCCTATTCAAACTTACTTAAAAAAAAGATATGTTTATAAAACAGAACATGGATTTGTGATACATTTTCTTTGTTTACAAACATGTTTTTAATATAAAATTTACATGGGATCAAGATGAAAACCAGCAAATACTACTGAGCTTTACTTTTGCTCCCCAGAGAGTTCGTGGGTGCATTGTCTGTGTTTCTACGACTCACACTGTGTGTGCGAGTCTCTTGCTTTCACTTGTTATGCCTTGGCATTTCTCTATAATGAAAACTAAGGGACTATCTTAAAAACTCTCATAAAATTCACACAGTAATTTTTCCATGGTTTATGTAACTTTTAGTGAAATGTATAGTAAAGACTTTATGTCTGGATTTTAGTGAAATGTATAGTAAATCCTTTATGTCTGGCTTTGGGTGAAATATTTCAACAAGGCCTTGCTGCCCCACTTACGGTGCCAACTGTTGAGTGATGTTGGTCTCAAGTACCACAGTAGAGAGAGAAGTTCACCAAGATGCTCAGCCTTCATTTCCCACAGGAGCAGAGGGGCTCAGCCTCCTTGGAAAAGACTGACACTCAACTATCTCACTGTAGTTACTTTATTCAAACATCGTAAAAGATTAATTGGGGCTGGGAAATTTGAGCTAGCCATAATCAAAAGGGACTGAGATTCGTGTGGGTTGTCTGTTCTCCTGGGCAGTAAGGCAGGATGACTTTGGTAGCTGGAATCTTTCCCAGCCCCAATTAACCTTGTATGATGTTTGAATAAAGTAACTAGACTGAGCTAGCTGGGTGTGAGTCTTTTCCAAGGACGCTGAACCCCTCTGCTCCTGTGGGAAATGAAGGCTGAGCAGTTTGGTGAGAGTCTCTCCCTACTGTGGCACCTGCGACCAGCATCACTCAACATTAACAAGTGCCTTGCTGATGTACAGTAAAGTTTCCCCTAACTTTTTACTAATATAAGAATGCTGCTTTAAACAATCTTTATTCTCCCCTGGTGTAATCATTAGATAACCAAGACAAAGTTCTCACACATGCAGCTGTTAGATCAAAGGATGTGTGTATTTTAATGTTTGGTAAATGAGCCCAAATGTTCATGTGAAAAGAGGGTTGCTAATCCACTTTTATATTCAACACTGATTGGGTATTATGACATGTTTCCCTGTTTCAGTGGTAAAAACTTACTTTAGTTCTTACTGTAAATGAAACAGAATAGATTTTCCTGTGATTGTCAATATTTCTGTTTCCTTTTCTGTAGATTAATAACATGAATAAACACCTTTTAAACCTACAATGCCATGATGAGACCTTAATTTCTGCTGTTTCCTTAGTAGCTTCAAAAGATTCTTTCAAATAATACTCTCTAGTCATTTCTGAGTAGTAGTTCAGAATCAGGACAATATGAGCTTATTCAGAAGAAACTTGCAAGGAACAGAGACAAAAGTGGGAAAGAAATGAGGAAGGAAGAATGATAAAGAGAAACCAGCGCGGAAGCACGGAGCCCTGAATTGCACCTTCTGTAACACATTTTAAATGCTCAGGCCCATCAGTGTCTGAGTGATTGGTGGTAGGTCCAGAAGTTTCTGTTCATTGGGCTACAGGAACAAAGAATAAAGGGAAGTCTTTGACAGTTTCAAGGCATCACACAGCATTTACACCCAAGAGTGAAGACCTTCTTCATGTTCTACTTTAACAGCCTCCTTGAAAACGTGCTTGGGGAAATGACCGTGTCCTCATGCTATTCATCTTTGTCTGTGATGTTACACACTTGGGAGGATGACTCCCATTGCCAGCTTCCTCCTGGCCTGGGCACACTGAGTGTTGCATGACAGCTGGGTGGGGTTTGCTTCTAAAACTTGGTTTCATTTTGAGACTGGGCCCATTTGTGTTTTCAGCACATTAAATGACATACTCTGCCCTGTTTAGACCTCAGGACTGTGGAAGTATAATAACGGAGACTCATACAGGAACAAAACAAAACCATCAACAACAACAAAAAAACACTGCTTTCTTACTTTAATTCCACATTTTAGAAAGGACAATTTTAGTCATATATGTTGATTTCTAAAACAACAAGCGAAGAACAAACTTTTAAACTCACCTAGGACATGCCAGTTATTACCTGTCATACCTACCATTGTGAAGCTCACTGGTTTGTACTTGAAGGAGGCAGGGCTGGTACACAAAAGACCAATAAAAAAACCACAGGAGAGGAAGGGACTATGGAGACTTTTCAAAATAAGAAAAATGAGGGTTGAATCTTATTTTCAAATGGAAAGTGCTCTAATTTCCCCTGTTCATCCAGAAGGATTACTTATAGACCAGGGCAAGGAAACAGATCAGATTCAGAATGAAGACATAGCCTTTGCCCCATGGTTCTTAAGTCAATGCAAGCGTAAAACCCTCGGTCAGAAAAGTAGTTTGGGGACAGTGAGCAAGGACACACTGCTCTTTCTTCAATTTTCATGTGCTTTTTGCCCTTAAATAGGGTTTGGATGCTCACAAGAGACCTATGACCTCATGGATGAATTTGAAGTTCGTTGGCTCATATGCTTATTGTTCATTGTTCCTACCTTCATTAAGGCAGATTTAACAAGTGCCTTATATATGTGTTTCTATCAACACATGTCCTGCTGGGCAGAGGAAAAGCTAGACAGGTCATCATGCCTGCATTTTTTCCATTTTCAGTCAAAGGCAGACTACTCTTGTAAAATACTAGAGTCATCAAAAGGAGAGGTAAACAGAAAATTACCATGCAGCAGCCAGAGGAATAAGTCAGTAGTATTTTAATAATTCTATTTGGACTGTGAAAACAAAATAATAGGTTTTTGTTGAATGAATAAGGTTCTCTGTTTACTGAATGGCAAATGTAAATGGAAGAAATTGTTTTTGCAGAAATCTTCAAATCACTTAATTCATCTTGAAATGGAATTTTCTTAACACAGGGTTCCTGAATTTCTTAAAGCAAAACAAAACAAAAAAACTACGGAACCCAATCCTTGATACCTCAAGCACTAAACTTCCTATGCTCCCTATTTTAGTCACTTCCTACATTCCGTGAGCAGGATGTGGGAGGAGAGGCCATTTCCCACTTATCTAATCTATCTCTAACCTTGCAAACCAAGGTTAAATTCAATTACATTCTTGTCTACAGTCTGACAGATGGGAATCCTTAACAAAAGAAACCACCCTCTTCATTATTTTTCTTTGTGTGAGACACCATCCTCTCCAGATACCAGTGGTAAAAGAATAGATGAAAAACAATTGGTGTCACCATATCAAAAAATGCTTGAAATTTTTCTAACTTGAGCAAACAGAAACTATAAGTAACTTTTACATGGTATCATACAAAATGACTTTCTCTATCATAATAAAATCTCAACAGTTAAAGGTTTAACTGACAATAATGGAATAAGCACAATCTTCATTCCTTCATATACTACGATGACATTACCAATCCCGGCACATAGGTCTCTAATTCGAATTATTGCCTAGAAGGAGGGTATGTGGGATTCGTAACTAATAATGGAAATGGAGAAGAACTAGGAAAATATACTTTGTTTCAAAATGCTCAAACATGTGAAAGGAAATTTGTAATTTTACACGGCACATGTGTATTCTTTGCAGGGGCTAGGATACACAGAGAATCATAAAACAAGGAAAGAAGGCTTAGCTCTTTTCAGAGTTCAGAAGCCTTGATAATGTTGTGACATTTGCTGTGGTTTGAGAAGGCCTAAGCCTCCCAGTGAAGGAGAAGAAATCATTTTCCCTTTCCTCACTTCTTCCATGGCCTCACTTCATCTCGTCCCACATCTGCCTCTTAAGAAGAACAATGATTAAACTGAGTTTTGGGATTTGTCTTGCTCACTGGTAAAAAGAAGCACATAGCTGATTATCTTCCTAGGATACAAGTAGGAAAGATAAGAAGGTAAGAGCAGAAAGAAATTAGAAATGGTACAAAGAATTTTTCTTTTTTTAAAGCAGCTTTAGCAGGCAAATTTTTCAGGTCTATAAACTTTGCTGAGAGTTTTTCTTTTCAAGTTTCTGCTTAAGAAATCAATTCCTTGCTTAGCCTTATTCTTTGGTTCTAGAAGTAAATTTTAAAATGTGTCTTAAAATCATCAAAATGTTAAAGTTGTTCTTTGAGACACAGCAATCTGAAAAAAAAAAGTATCCTATTTCCCAGCTGACATGTATAGCCCTCAATGTATCAGTCAGTCAGAAATGATGGCCCTCAAGATATGCTCTTGGGATGGAATCTGACTATTTTGATCTCCTTCTGTGGGTGCAGTTAGAATAGTCAATATGGCACACATAAATGATCATTTAAGCTGCATTCAGAATTAAAGTCCAAAAGGATATGGAAAACAATAGCTTCATTAGATGTAAATGAAAATTGATCAAAGACATGCACACAAAAAAGCCAAAAACAAACAAACAAAAAACATTGCCTGTAAAAAAAATTAATTAAATTGCATTTGGCACCATTTGTAGAAATAATCAATTAAATTGTTTAACCAGTATTTATATTATCATTAATTGGTTTGGCAGCAGTCAATCCCTAAGCCACAATTATATATGAGCACACAGAGACACCACATGGATTTTAACAGCCTTGGCCTGAATTGAGCAATCCTAGCCCATGTAAGCTAGTTCATAATTCTATTACCCAAGTATGATCATATATATATATATATATATATATATATGTATATATATATATATATATCCCCTTGGACTGTCATTCCTCACAATATGCCAATGTTCCTCGCCATGTGGAATGAGGTTCCTTTTTTTCTAACCCATGGTGTGCATCCTCTTTCCTGCTGCTCCTGGCTGGAATGCATTAATTTTCTGTCTAAAGCGCAGTCTTCCTGTTCTAATCCCAGGGAGACCCACCTTTCTCTTTCTTTGCCCAATCTCAGGCCTCGGCATTTTATTTAACCAATCAGAGTCAATCTAAGTAACATACAGCAAGCAGGACCAATTAATTAACATTTAGAATGCTTAACACTACCCCAACAATTGCCCAGTAAGGTATGATAAGTTTAAGTATAATTTATGTGTCAATTAACGAATGACTATAAATGGGGTCTACTAAAACCCAACCACTACTAATAAGTGTCTTTAGAACTTTCTTAGCATATTAAAGATGTCCATAGAATGAAAGTAAGGCCAATCCCATCTTCCCCTGTAGTGCCATATACTGTCTATGGAAAATCAATATATTGGAAAGAAAGTGGATTTCTGGATAAGACATCTAATCAGTCAAGATGGTGTTTTAATGCAGAGTTCCACTATTATTCCATTGCCAAACTGGTGGGTATTGACTCCATATGCTCTAAGTCCTTACAATGAAGTCCACTTTCTTCTTTAAACAAATAGCATTTGATAAAAGAATTTCATCTAATTCTTTTCAACTATTAATCTGCATTTGTTTTTCTAAAAAAAATTTTTCAACAAGAGAAAATGTAAAACAGTGTGTGGTTATTGTATTTCTCCAAGTAAAGTGGAAAAAATTATTAGCAAGCTTTCTAATAAATAGATCTGGTCAATGAAGCTGAGATAAAAATGAAACTACCATTGATTGTAAAGGGACTCAGTTTCCAAAGTTGGTAATTCTGAAGCAGAAAACCCAAGTAAGACCTTACAGAGACAGGAATTATTTTCCTTCCTTCTTATTTTTAACCACTCCCTAGCAGTCTTATGGAGCAGCCTGGCCCCAAGAACTAGAAGCATGGTATTAAGAATGGTTAAGCATCTCTCTTCTGGCATGCCTTGAAACCTCAGATAGTGGCAAGAATCTGATCAGAAGATGTCAGGGATCACAATGTCATCTTGTAGCAACAACTTGTCTCCTCCTCTTCCCTACTGGAACATCAGCTTTTCCGTTGACTATGTCAGCTTTCCGTTGCAATTAACTATCTTATGTCTTGTGCTATGCTCTTGGATATGTAGTTCTCAAGGGTACTTGCAGCCTGACAATCTCCTCTGTGAAGTTTGGTGTGTACAGTTAGCACAGCAGACTGTATTGGCATGTAGATACTATTCTTAAGACAGGAATTATTGATGATGTGTATATTGGCTTTGGAATACAACACTTGGCTAGAGTGGTATGCATATATTAGTTTTCATTATTCTCTTCTTAGAAAGGAGAAACTATAAGAAGTAAGAACTATACAGAAAAAAAATGAACTCAACATTATTAATCCCATCACTTGTCAACAGTTAACTTGGATTTCACAGGAATGGCATGGCTTTGGGTTGTCAAAAGATTCAAACTCAAATTAGATTCCAAAGGTTAAACTTCATCCTTTAGAATTTGCAGCTGTTCATGTGAGTGACCCAGGGGAAAATGTCTGTCTATATATTAGGTTATATAGTTCTGAGACTAAGACAGACTGCATAAGTGCAATGCCAAGTCAAGAGAACTTAAATATATGTATTGAACATGTAAGGTGCTGCTATCATTTAGTACATAAAGACATCTGTGAAAATATTCCTGGGTTATTGTCACAATTTTTGCATTGTGTATTCTTCCTTTTGCTTTGTAAATTTATTTCACCTAGGTTAGATTTTTAAAAATCACAACCTGAAAACCCAGGGAAATATTTAGTGAGTGTTTCAATTTTATTATCATTATCAATATGCACCTATATTATTTTCTGTCCTTTGAAACTATAAAAATATACATAGAATGAAAGGGAAAACACTAAAAACAAACTACTTTGCCTACACTAAAAATAATCACTAAATGAGACAGCCCCTTAAAGGCAAGGACATTTCCCAACAGCTGAATGCAAGAGGCATTTGGCAGAGAAGTTGTAAAATTCCAGAAAGATAATTAGTAGAAATGTTTTAATCCATTAAACAATTTTCCCCCACTTGGTGCCTTGGAAGCACCCGCTTCAATCTGTGATCCTCAAGATTTGCTTTGTGTCTGTCTATAACACAAGAATTTCCATGTTTTGCTTGTGAATGAAAATTTTGAGGACAGAAAACATACTGTCCACCACCCCACAAAAAATATGGGAATCAAAAGAGGAAAGAAAAAAAGAACTTTTCGGGATTTTATGGATGTTATGATTGTTTTTCCTTTGCTCTCTACTGCATTTGTTTTAACTGGAACCCAGACTTCTGGAGCACAACTGGAATGAAATGGCTGTGGAAGACAACAAGAAGAATATGTGTGGATCCTGGTCAAAGGTGAAACTGTTTTAGCCATGTTTGCGAGGCTGTAAATCCATAAAAAATTCGGAAGGTAACTCTTCTTTTCTCTTATTCTAATGTAGCTCAACCTGGGTGCCATAGTTGCATGTTGATGATCTGATTTAAATTCTAAGTAAGTCAGAAGTGCCTGTGTGAACATCCCTGCAGTACCATTGCCTCTGCCCTTCTTGTGTAAAGGAGTTCTAGGGACAGGGTCCTTTGTTGCATGAGTATCTACTACAGCATCTTAGCATCTCTTAAATGCTCAGCAAAGGCCATCATTATGAACATCTGAATCTGACTTATTATAAAAAGTTTATTTTAAGCTCTAGACAATCTTTAATATGAATAAAGACATTTGGTGCTTTCTTTTTCTTTATTTTTTCTCAAACATAACTCATATATTTTGGAGAGAGAATCTATTTATAATTTTAAATTTTTATTAAATTATAAATTTTATATAAATATTATGTTATATAATATGATATATTATATTTATTTCATTATATAAAATGTTATAAATTATTTGTCTGCATGTGTATCAGTGTACCACTTGTGTGCCTCATGCCCACAGAGTATAGAAAGGGTATGAAATCCCCTTGAACTGGAGGAATAGGTCATTGTGAGCCACCATGTGGGTGCTGGGAATCAAACCTGGGTCCCCTGGAAGAGTAGCCAGTGTTCTTAACCTCAGACCAATCTCTCCAGCTCATAGATAGATTCTGTCTTAAATGTGATTAAATTAGATATCTATATACAGCAGGACAAATATAATGCAAATGTTAATGATACTTTGACAGATATTTGGCAATCATATATTAGCATCAAATAGCATGATTTACATGTATCTTAAATAGGATTTAAAATTTATTAATTTATTCTTTTCTTTTATCTATTGGACAATGACTGAACTTGTCCACAGCACCAAAGATGAATTAACCAATAAGTTATTCTCATTAACTCGGTTCATATACATAGAGTAAGATGAAAGTTTACTTACATCTGCCATTTAACAGTTCTCATTGACCATGTGATCTGCTAATGTAGGCCTTCTTTCTTTTGCATTTGTCTTGTCATCACAGTGAGGATGTTGGTATACTTGAAAATGTCTATGTTGTAGGACCTGTAAAGAGGTGGTAAGTGTGAGAATTCTACCAGGATTTACGTAAAAAATGGCCTAAATTCACTTCTGACTCTGAATCTAGATATTGCATTTTCTTCTGTGAGAGTCACTCATAAAAACACTTCTTAGAACCACCCCAATGGATAGTTATAGCTTCAAAGGGAGAAGTCAATGATCATTAAAGATATGGCCCCTGAGAGGTGGAGCATGCTTCAGTTGATGGGCCCACACAAATTGGACTTGCTGAGTTACTAAAACCACCACCACCACCACCACCAACAACAACAACCATGACATGAAGTTAGGTATGGTATGGGCATGGAGTGGATTAGGGAGGAATTATGGGAAGGAATAAGGTTGACTATGATCAGCAAATATAATATCATGTTCTCAAAGAATTAATAAATAATTTTTAAAATCTATCCCAATAGGATTGAGTTTAGTGGTAAAAAAAAAAAATCAGTAGCCAAGAAATAGAGTTAGGACAAATATGCAATGTCAAGATAGATCTTTGACTCTTAGCTAATTGGGTGGAAGATAAGCAGTTAATTTTTGGTAGGATGCCAAAGTAAGATCACTGACACAACTGTTTATCAGTCCCTTTTCTCATTGCCATGACAGGATGGCTGATAAAAGCAATTTAAAGAAAGAACAGTTTATTTTGGCTTACAACTTTAGGGTAATTTATCACATAAAGGAAGATACAGTGACAAGGTGGTTCCAACCATGGAGACAAAACCATAGGCAGATAATCACATTGAATTCATAGGAAGCAGAGAATTATCAATGTTGATGGTGAGCTCCATTTTTATTCAGTCTGGGCTTCCAGCCCCTGGAATAATGACATCCACATGGCCTCTCATCTTCGGTGAAAATTTTTTTGGTTTTGTTTTTGAAAACTGCCTCGTAGACACACTAACTGATGTATTTTCATGGCAATTCTAAATCCAGTCAAGTTGACAGGGAATATTAACCATCACATCTCCATACCCTGTTAATCTGACAGCCAAGCACATCTTTTTATATTGTAGCATTCCACTCAATTGCTCTTAAAGTTTCAGTGTCAGTTCATAATGCAATATGCATTGAGTTCATCTCTAAAAGCCTTGAAACTTTTTACTAGTCTAAGCACCAGACTGATAAGAGTACACCAAGAAGAGATCAGACCAAAGCAATAACTATTCTCAGCAGGATAAATGCTAAACCCTTCAGTTCCGTGTCTAATGTGGGAGATCTTCGTGGGATCATCTAGACTTTGATGGACAGAGGCACACTCTTCTCTCCAACTCTGCTGCCTATAGCACGCTATCCCCTCAAGTTGGCTTTTCTCTGTGCCACCAGCTCTCCTCAGTGAGCATTCGCTAGTGCTGGCATTTCCAGAGTCTTGGAGTTTCTGCTGTAACGTGGGCTTCATCTTTCCAGTATCATGCACTGGCCTCTTGTGGCCTTCTTTCCAGGAATCTGACACTATCACTCACTGGCCTCAGCAACTTTTTAGAACCTTGGTGCAAGCTTTCATGGGACTGTCACCCTTGCATCTTTCATGCTCATAAGACCAATGCCGTATGTTTGATGTTGTCAACTCTATAGTCTGGTTCCTTTAAACCACAGTAGAAGTGACCTATGTCTGTCTTCAAGGATGATCTTGGACAGCCATTTCCCTAGACAGTTGGGTTTTTTGTTTGTTTGTTGTTTTTTAATTTATTGTTTAATAAGTTGGAAGTCAATCTCACTTCAAGCTCTTTCCTCTCAAACAAATTTGCATTTTCACATGTTGGATTCTTCAATGGATGGAGTCTTGTGCTCAGGACACCTTTCCTGTTGTTGCGACTAAGAACTACAACTTGCTGTTTATCTTTAAAGGTGCTAATCTCTGTATTAGTCACAGATACTTTGTCTGTACCTTCACTATATGCAACTTTAAAAATCACTCATTCTTCTTTCCTTGCCAAACTGTACATTTTCCACAGCTTATTACTCTTTCCTAGGATAATGTCAGTGAAAAGTAAGCATGTCACAGCTGAATGCATTCTTGTCTTGAAATTTCTTGTGAAAGAAGTGTTAGTCTAGTCCTCACCTTTGAAGTCAGACTCACTGAAGCTTTCAGGACATGGACAGAATGAAGCAGGTTCCTTGCCCCAGACTAGAACATGAATGTACATCCAGTTTCTGACAGTCATTGTTCCTCCTTGAAGCCTCAGGTGCTGCAAAATCACTGTTTGCAAATCTTTTGGCCTTATAGCTTTCCAACTTGTCATCAGAACACTGGGAGAAGCTCTTTTTTACATCGAAGGCTCTTTTAGTATAAAGTTCCAAACTCTCCCACATTCCTTCCACAAACCAGTTCCAAAAGCCTATGAGCCTTTTAGATAGTCAAGCTTATTATAGCAAGGACCCCATTCTTGGTAACAATTTTCTGTATTTGTTCCTTTTCTTGCTATTGTGAAATATGTCTGACAAAAACATGTCAAGAAAGGAAGGATTTGTTTTAGCTCACAATTTGAGGAAGAAGATGTGATGGAAAGAGTGATTCTTGCTGTGATAACAGGGGTATCAGGCAACAGGCAACTGGTCACATTTTGTCCACAAACAAAAACATAAAAGAGACAGACACTACTGCTCAGTTTGTTCCTTTTCATTTACTCTGGTACTCAAGCCATGGATTGATATCACTTATATTCAAGATGGGTTTCCCCTCCTTAGTTAGCCCTGTCTAGAAATACTCTCATAGATATGCATGCAGGTTTACATTTCTATGGTGACTCTAAATCCAGTCAAATAGATTCTGGAGATCAACTGTAACAGACTGTATGATCATACATCTATCCATGGATATTAGAAAGGCTTAGTCTGCACTACTGTTCACCCATTTCATTTAGTCATTTAATATTTATTGAGACTCATCGCTGAACCAGGTGTTCTAGACAAAAATCCCTATCTGCATAGAGTTTGCATTCTGATAGCATAGGGACAATATGTAAACAAATGAACTATTTAATACTATCCATTTGTAAGAACAGAGAAAATTCAATTACAAAACAGTGTAATGGGTGTTAGGAATCAGAGAATGTTAGAGTTGTACATAGGGTGATCAAAGAAAAATGGCAAAGAAAATATGATTTGAACAAAAGCCTATATGTGACAAAGAGAAGAGCTGTGTGATGGGTTTTCCACAGAGGGGATACTGGCTCTGCCAGCATTGAGTGGGATCCAGGAACATAATCAAGGTCCAGCAAGTAAAGCCAATTGGGTAAGTTTGGTGAGTGAAGGCTGACTGAGGACAGGATTGAGACATGAAGTCAGCTAAACTGAGGAGCCATTTTAAGGATTTGTGATTTTCCTTACGGTTAGAAGTTAGATAGGGAGCCATTCTCAGACAATAAAACATGTGCCACAGTTGACTTATAATTTAAAATAATTCATCTGTCTCCTGTGTGTAGGGATGGCTAGATGAAAGCTTTAACAACAGTCCATTTTAAGTGCCTCAGAGGGTAGAAAAGGAGCTGGGGTCATGGCCAACATAGTCATGGCAGTCAGGTGGACGTGGTAGATTTGAAAGTGAAGCTCTGTGTATCTATTTTTGAAATGTGTTAGGTCAGCAATAGTAAGGCTCTTCTGGCTCTCAGGAAGTACGGTTTCCTGGAAAATCTTTATTACCTAATTAAGTAGGGGAAAGACTTTCAAGTGGTCTCCTGAGTCTCTTCACCTCACCGTTCTCAGCCTGACTGGAATGCCAGGACTCAGCAACTCTGTAGGATGACTGGGTAGACCAAAACAACGATTTCTTCTTCCATATTCATTTAGGAATGTTATGCTTGGCACAATGGATTTCCAGTAGCTAAAGGCTCATTTCCTTTGGACAACATACCATCTGGCAGTTAACAAAGACTTTCCTGATCAACCTCAAGATATGGTGTGAGCTGCTTGGGAATGTGCCACACAGAGCTATGGAAACCTAGTGGAACTCTGAATCCATGCTTACTGTGGAGCCTCTGCTGTTCAATCCTGATCCTGTCAACCTTTAGATAAAAAGGTAACATCAAGTAACAACAACAATATACACAAGGCTAGTTCTCCACAAGATCCCAGAGCCTTTTGTTCTTCACATAAAGCAGTATTGCTTGATAGCAATGAAAGCAGATAAATGTCTACAGATGTTCAATGACACAATTTCTTTCTTCATTGGCACATATCTGTGGTTTCACTGGTATTTCAAAATATTTGTGTGTGAATAGCTTGAATCTCTGTCCTAACTTTAAATTTGTTATGAGAAAGTGCTTCTTAGTGGGATGGCTTCATTTTACAAAACCTAAACACCTTTACATTTTTCGAAGCCAAATGAGGCCATTATGTTTTGTCTTTATTCTGAGACAACAAAATACTCATAGTTCATCACAACATCACTGTAATCCCCTTGGTCATGCCATGAGCATGAGAACTTCCATTGTCAATGTTCATTTATGTAGAATGGTGGAGACAGCATGACCAGGATAGAAGGCAGAATAGAGACACAGAACAAAGCAGAGCCACACACCTTACTTGGAAGGTCAGACATAAGTGATACAAAGGCAGACGAAACAACAACTGTGTGTCAAACACTGTGCCCATCACACTGGGCATCTTCACCCACTTAAGGCCACAGTTTCTTCTCATAGTAACAAACAGGAGTTTTTAGTATCTTTATTACATAATTACAATATGTATTGTAATAATTATGTAATAATTACATATACATGTAATTATTTATTGTATTTATAATACAATAATATTTTACATTGTAATAATATAATTACATATTGTTAATGTAATTGCAATTAGTAATATATGTAAAAATAATAATGTAATAATTATAAGAATATTGTAAAATGTTTGTTAAGTATAAAACATTCTCCAGTTTCATGAATGGAAACCAAAGACTTAGATGTGAGGTAATCTGACTACAAACAAAGATTTCCTGTGAGATTTTTTCTGCTATTACAAGTTATGTTCTTACATACCACCACACAATGAACCTACGTCACATCATAAGCACAAACAAATTTGTGTCTAGCTGTGTGTGATGGATTTATACATGTTTGCTATTGTTTCAGGAACATAGTTTTGCTGTAAGTTATCTGTGCCCTTGCAGTAGCATACTCAGGATACAAGCATTGTTCTCCTCTCCGTCTCCAGCTGTCACACAGATTCTTTTACTGTTGCCACAAGAAACATCCAAATGTGGCATAGGATTTCTAACATAACACAGAGAACCTCTTCCAAGAGCTGTGGTGATAAGAGTTTTTCATTGTTTGGTGTTTAACATTGCAGACAATATAGCAGACCAAAAGTTTCCAGCTTTAAGGTAACAGTCTTCCTTATATTTTAAAATGCTTCATATACTATATTTTAGTTAAAATACAATACATTCATCATAAATAGAATTCTAGTAATATACTTACATGTATATGCTAATGACATAATCATGGCAATATAATTATTTGTATTGGTTTACTTTTCTTTCTATTGAATAATTCTTAATCTTTTTTTATCCCCTTTTATGTATAGACTTTGGATGATTGATTGAAATACACATATAGCTGACATAGGAAGGACACACTGAATTATTCCATTGTAAGAGCATACAATTACATTAATAAGGCTATGCATTAAAGGGAATAAAAATATTTCTATCAAGAAATAATACTTTTTGACTATGTAGCTCTTGAAATTTCTATAATAAAATGAATGCCTGTAGTGCAACTAAATCAACATTTTAAAGTAGATAATACGTTAGGAAACCCTCATTGAGTCCTTATTCTCCTTCTGGCTTCTTTTGGCTATTGTGTATACATAAAATGTTATCATCACCAAAACACTAAAATTATATTGTTTAGAATCACTTTTTATGATACATTCTTTTTTTTTATAAATACTTTATTTTTTTTTCTTCAAGTTACATCTCAGTCACAAACCCCTCCCTATCCCGCCCTTCCACCCTCTTCCCCCCAGAAGTTTCCCCTTTCAGTCCAACAGATGGTTCCTTCTCTTATAACAGTAAGTATTATACAAAACAACAGATATAAATATGCCACATTTATGAGAGTTAAATGGCCCAGTATACCTTCCCCATGTCCAGTTTATACATATTTGGCCCCTGACTTTAACATTCTACTATCTAACCATCTCCATAAGCATCGAAGAACCTCCACTGTATGATGGTTGAATTAGTGGCAAGCCTATCTCTTGGCATGAAAAAACCCCTTGCACCAACTGCAGACAGACTGCTGTCCAAAAAGGACAAAACTTGGTAGCAGGGAAGTCGACAGCCTAACTCTGCCAAGACAGGGTAGGTAAGTCCTTCATAATCCCTGCTCTACAACAAATGTCTGTCAGAGAAACAGGACCCTGAAGACTGATGCAGGAATGTATGGAGAGAAAATGGGAACTGTCCAGGCAGTCATTGGTATGTCCTTTCTTAGTTTTGGAAGCTGCAGGCCCTGCACTTCCTATATAAGCAGATATATTTATCCCTCTCAGGTCTCTGAGGTGGTTGAAGAATAGACAGCTAGAGTCTCATAGTTAAATTTTGAGTTGTTTAGGAATCAAGAGGGCATTATAGATCTAAGAAGATACTCTTAAAAGTGTATTGCAAGTTAATATGAATGTTGAGTCAGATATAGACCTTTAAACTTATGATACATTCTTAAGAAAGTATTTTGGAAGTCAAAATCAACCTTACCTCACATAAACAAAAAGTGTGCAACTTCCTTGGGAAAGGTTTGTTACTTAAATTGTTTTTGAGGGAAGTAATTGATTTTTCTTGGCAGATTTGGCAAAAATAATGAAGTCTTGATTGTCTTATCTGAAGGTCATGTCCTTCTCAGGAATCATCAGGGCATAGCACAGATTAAGTTGAATTCAAGCTGCCCTGTGATTCTTTTTACTATGTGGCTGTAATATGCAACCAAGTGGTTTTAGTAATGTGTGTTATCCACAGCGGTAAACTGTATGCCAGCAATGTGCATCTACATGTATGTGTTTACAAAAACACATAACGAAGGAGAAATAAGATATTTTTCCAAGAGAAATAAATCAGATAATAAGACAGATATTAGTAATATTTTTTCTTGGCGGATAGAGAGAATTAAAACTATTGGCTTCTCTTCCAGAGGACCCAAGTTCAATTCCTAGTAGCATAGGAAAGCTCATAACCAATTGTAAATTTATTTCAGGAGAACTGATGCCTGATTTTGATCTCAGAAAAAGGAAAGCATACATGTGGTGTACAGGCACATATACAGGTATAATAATCATAAACATAAAATATAATAAAAAGAATATTTCTCTCCTAACTATTCACTTATTGGTATTTCCATCAAACTTTCTTCATTAATTCTTGATTTTTGAACATTGGAGACTTGCTTTAAAAATTCTCTTTTTGTTTGTTGTCATGTGTGAAGACAGAAGTTGAAGGAAAAATTGAAATTCAAATTAAAATGGGTGATTTCTCAGTGGATTAGAATCTGAGACAAAATCTAAAATTGTGTATTGCTAATCCAAAATTAGTTTTACATATTCACTGGAGGAAATAAACAGGAAATTTTACCATGAAACATTTGTTGGTAATATGTACAGTGAAAACAATGAGAAATGTATCTACTTAGAAACTTTTTTGAGAGATGGAAAGACCACACAGTGGTTAATAGCAATTGCTGCTGCTCTTCCAGAGAGCTCAGGCTTGTTTCCCAGCATCCAGGTAGAGTGGCTTGTAACTGCCTGTAACTCTAGGTCCTGGGGTACGATGCACTCTTCTCAGTCTGGGTATCTAGACTTACCAACCTGGGTATCTACACTTATCAACCTGGGTATCTATACCTAACAACCTGAGTATCTACATTCAAATGTGCACAGACAACCCCACACACATACATATACATGTAATTAAAAATAAGTCTTCAAAACCTTTTTGTAATTTATGTTGATTAAGTGGCTTATATTATTGCTATTCATTCAAGTTAGTACCATTGGAAAAAAAATAATGAATTGAGAGTCAGTTGTGGTGGAAGTTAAGCCTCTTTAGTGAATTAGTATGCAGTTCAGCTGAGCATCTAGCAGCATGGTGTCCCTTTAACTTGCTGAAATGGACAAAGCCCAGTTGAGACCATAGCTCTGTGAGAAACATGAAATACCTTGTTGAAAGGGCATGGGTAAGAAACCACACAAGTCATAGATGAAGCAGTTGCCATGAGAAGCCATGGGACCGCTGGATAGCATGAGAAATCTTGTGGGTCCTTGAGACTACCAAGGATCACAAGATGGCGCAATATATATATATATATATATATATATATATATATATATATATATATATACCGAAGAACTCCGCAAGGCGCTCTCTTCTGCTTCTTCCTCTTGTCCTCACCAACTGAGGAGTCAACACAAGCTGGAGAAATGTACAGCAAGTTATGCTTTTCATCAGTATTGAGACCACAATGGTCATAAACTGAGAGGCAGAGTTCAAGATAGAGACTTTTTTGCCACAAGTCTGTCGAGTCCTTTTTGGCAAATGAGGCTGGTAGAAAAGACGGGGTTGATTCAGAGGCCACAGTGAGAAACCAGGCTGAGAAACATACGTGGACTAAGGAGACTAAAGAAATGAGTCTCAGCTGATGGAGGAAGCTGACTTCAAGTTTATCAGTTAAAATAGACTGGTCTCAAAAACAGGCCAAAATTTAGAAGTTGAAATAAACTGGGCATACGGACTGGCAAAGTTAGGTGCAATGTACGCTAAGCTTTGAAGAGACTGTCTACAGTGATTGCCATACCCAGACTATCAAAAATCAAGTTATCCTACATGGATCCATGCTAAGAATATTGATATTCTTTTAAGAAAGTTAAAATAGTATTGATTGGGTGTTCTTAGACATTAAGTGTTTATAGGTATTAGGGTTTAGGTATTAAGTATAAGGTTACAGGATTGTAGGGGCTGATAGGTTAATATAAGTTAGATTTAGTGAAT
>CAJQZJ010033927.1:6944839-6961332 GCA_907164525.1 Lophiomys imhausi
AGTAATAAATAAGTGTTAAATAATAACTTAAAAGTTCGGTTTCACAGAATGTAGGTGTTTTACAGATGTTTGATAAATACTAATAAATATAAGTGCTTTAAATGAAAATATTCTGTTACAGTCAATGAATATGGTCAGTCTGGATTCAGACAAATTGATTAAGTAGGCATCTTGTTAAACTTATGAAGAAATGTTGTTCAAATACACTTATGTAGTGCAGAGCAATGACAACCCTGAGAATGGTCTCCAATGCTGGACTCATCAATAATATTATCACACTAGGGACTCGGAGGACTGCCTGGGAAAATTTAAGATGACACCTTCTTTAAGAAGGATAACTCATATGATGGCAAATAGTTATAATTTAGAAAACTCTTGGCAAAGTGGAAAAAAACAGCCAAAACCAAAATATGAAATGTAATAGAGCTAAATATAAATCTTGAAATTATGTGAAGAAATCAGTTATAAGATTACATAAAACCAGAGGAAGAGAGATAGCTCAGTGATTAAGACTACTTGCTGCTCTTCTAGAAGATCCAGTTTTGGTTCCTAGTAGCTACTGGAGGCTTACAGCCATATGTAATTTCAGTTGCTTAGATTGCAGTGCCCTTTTCTGACCGCTGCTGGTACCATGCACAATTGAGGAACACATACATATATGCAAACAACCAAAACAACCACACACATGAAAATAGAATAAGTAAGTCTAAGTTTTAAAAAGTTGCATAAAGCCACATTAAAAAGCTAACTTACTAAAAAATAAATAGAATTGAATGAATGAGAGTAATAAATGTTATTCAACCAGAGTCCATTCTTGATGTGTGCAGTGGGAAAACTATAAGAAATTTATGCTGCAAAACTTAACACAACAAGTGTAGTTCAGTTGAGTACAATTTACTCTACACAGTGCTGGTCACATAGAAACTTGGATATATCTGATTGTGAACACTGTTTAACTCTTGGACCATTATGTGGAGCCTCCACTGTTCAGCAAAAATGCAAGTGGGTAATATTACGTATCCTGTGACACCCAAAGGACATGCTACATAATACAATTAAACGAGTTTATTATTGTTGTTTCTATTGCTGTTGTTATCATGCCTGTATTATTGTTCATGAAAATTATTGACATTTCCATAAAATGTTACCAACTGACCTCCCCCCAAACAAAGTCATGGAGATAGCAACAATTTCAAAGTAGCTTTATCTCTGAGTCTGTCAAGGATAATCAGTGAATAAAAGTAAAAAGATTAGTAAAAAAAATCTCCCAGAAAGTTAAAAGATTCATTTTTTACTGAAGAAAGTTTCCAGGGTATAAAATGTTTGAAGATGAGCTAAGGCACCCTAAAAATCAGGAAGTGTCCTGACATCAGTGCCCTTCAAGCATAAGGTGGAAAGCTGCTGTGTTGGAAGGAATGTGAGAGAAGTTCCCCTTCTGGTTGTGCTGCCCCATGAGACGGTGTTTCCTGCTGATTGACAAGATTCCATCAGTTAACTTTTTCTATAATATATGTGTACACCAGTATTTCTCTCAAAATAATTGACTGAGTCTAAAGGATTCACCCTATAGAATTTCAGGCTATAGGTCACACATAATAGGGAAAGGGTGAAACTCTCCAATAATGTAATTGAGGAAGGTGTGGAGAATCCTGCAATTTAAAAGTAATGTCTGAGTGTCAGCCATGATGCTGATGTGACTGAGAAGACAGCTAGCGGGGAGAACAATGGCTGTTTTCATCTCTCTTTTGCAGCTATTGGCAACATGTGAACATACAGGGTCATGTCCGAGGCAAAATACGAGCAAGGCCAGGTAGACAAGAGAATCACAGGGAATCAGTAATGATTAAGGGAGACAGATGAGGAAAAAGACAAGAGGGAAGAGTGACACTTTTAAGCTATTCCACAACCCCCCCCCCCAGTAAGGGATATGTAGAAGGAGTGACTTAAATGGCAGATTCTACCTAAAGTGAGTCCAGCCACAGCTCATTCTCAGTGAGTCAGTCCAGCCTCAGACAGTTCCCAGTCAGTTCCCAGTGAACCACTGTACACAAATTCAGCTGAAAAGACAAGTGCTTAGAGTTCAAGGCAAACATCAAACTCTGTTCTTTATTTGTTATAGGAGAATCCACAAATAGGCATCATATTTAATTTGGCAGCTGGATTATTTTAAAGCACAGACACTGGTCTATATTTGGTTTCGAAGAAAAGATGCCAAACAGGAAATTTTTGGAATAATAATTTGGAATCATGCCACAAAATTGTCAGTTCAAGGAACTGAGGGAGACCTATAGCTTTGGAGGAAGAATGCAGGTCCCCTAAGACAATGGAAGGCTTCTTAGATGAGACTACTGTTTCTATGGTCTCCATAGTCTGAAGGAGATGGCAACTAGTGCTAACCCCCATCGGAATGAACCGTCTTATGAAGGATGCTTTCTGCAGCCAGGTGTATCATACAGATACCAGGTAATGGCAATTTAGATAAATGAAATATCCTAACTTTCTATTCTATGTATTCCAATAGTAGCTATTCCCTGCAAAAGAGGCAGCCAATTAGCCTTGGACAGTTTTTGTCAATTCTGCCTCTTAAAGTTGAAATAGTATGGAATGCTCTTAATTGCTGGGCCATCTTTTCAGTTCTTGGTTCTCATTTCTTTTGTAGTGACTTCAAATTAGGATCCTAGTAATATTCCATTCAATAATCATTTAATAAAGACAATACTACATTTTGAGGCTCTTTCTAGTCCAGGGCAAGAATGGTGAACATAAATGCTGAGTATAATATGGTTTTGTGATTTAAGGTGTCAGATCCAGAAAAAAATTTTATTTTTATGCCCTGAGCCAGTGTATATTAAGGACATTTCAATGAAATTACTAAGAGTCAGCACTCAGGGTACTCCTATCTTTATTAGACAAAACAAACTGTTTCAACACATCCTTACATATGAATAGTATAGTACTGAGTGGAGGGATTTGGAAAACTTGTATTAGTATAGAAAAGACGGAAATAATCAATGGGTAGAAAATAACCATAAAAGTATATACTTATATGGTAATAATTATATAATTAATATATGCAATAAAATAATGATTATGTGAAAGTTTATGGTCTACTATTTTGAAAGCATTATCGTATAAACATTTTCAACTCTATTCTTCTGACACTTTAATAAATGAAGCAGACAAAAGTAGTTTTTGGCACAAAAGTCTTTCTATATTTTTCATCGCACTTAAGAGTTTTCCAAAAATATTTTTAGATTATTAGATACCCTGAAGCCTTTCTAAAATGAAATTTCAGAAGGAACAAATTCCAATTTCTTTAGGTTCATCTCAGAGCTCTAAGCAGAAAGATATAATTTATTTCCAATTCAGAATTTATTTTTTAAACTTATTGCTTTTTCTTATAACTGCACATGTGCAGAAAATCAGCCTGGGAATATCATTAGTTTTTATTCAGCTGGAAATTTTCATAGCTATTTAAAAAACAGCCAACAGTGCCTTAATTCTCTTTCATCCTTTCTCTGGAGCTATCCTTCACATGGAGTACCTCATAATGACCATATTTTCACTAGCAAATAATTCTCAATGGTGACTTTTAAATCCTTGCCATAGTGATCACCATCAATTATTTTTGTATATCTCTCCTTGACATAGAAATAAAATGTATACATCATACGTGTCTTGTAGAAAAAGTCACCTAATGTAAACATATTTTACAATTAATATTAGAAATAGACCATTATCAGCATTTCAAAATTCTTTCAATCTTAAATGAAAGTCTCTCATAGGCGACTATCATTTTGAATATTAACAGCAGGGATTAACTCTTTCCATATGGGTTTGGAAATCTGCATTTTTACATTTAGTGTTTTTATCGAAACCTAGGTTTGCATAGTTCATAGACATATATGTTTCAATTAACTCATTCTCATCATAGACATCTCATGGTATGAATAAATCATGAATTATTCATTCAACTTTTGTAGGGTGTTTTATTTTTATTATGACTATAGAGAATAGTATATCTATAAATCTTCAAATATGTGATTTTTGATCAATGTGGAAAATTCCATGGACATGGAACTTCTAGGCCATAAGGACGTGTATACTTAGCTTTAGTTTAGTAAATACCATCAAAAAAGTTTCCGGACATTTTCCCAGTATTTCTTCCCACGGCAATGTATGGGAGCAAGAATTGGTACTCTAAGTTCATTTCAGTCATGTGTGCAAGATGCTGTAGTCTGTGCTCGAGGAATAAAGCCAACCACCATATTTCACTGGAATACTAGCCTTTCAATTATTCTCTTTGGTTAAGGGAAGGGATTATTAAAGTAACTGCAGTTTAGTTGTGACAGCTAATCTTGCTTGTTAGCCGTGGTTCTGCATCTTCCGGGAAGCTCTGGCCTTGTCAGGCACCAAACTGGAAGTGCAACGCTTATCCACTGAAAGGTCCCAGCTCAGTCCGCTTCCAGACAGAAAAGGATGAGACACAGAACGAGATCCATGCCACAGGATATCCTCTCTGGCTGGAGCTGTATGAGAGTATGAGGGTAGACTTTCTCCACCGCAGTTACAGCCCACAGATATACATGCAGGAGAGACACACCCTCTTTGGCATGCAGTGTAAGGGCAGCAGCAGGGAGTGCAGGACTCCAAAACCAGGTTAGGCGGTGGGGAAAGCCCCAGTCTGTCTTGGACAGGTAGTGCGGCTTTTTGGGAATGGCTAGCAACTTGCTGCTACAGAAAAACACTGTGGCTTCACGCCGACAAATAGCGGAAGCTCACTGTCTCGGCAAGCTTCAGTGGCAGCCACCATGGATGACAGTGGCAACTGGTAGCAGGGTTGCCACTGATTGGCAGCAGTGGCCATGATGGGGTGGAGGTGGGGTGCACACCTGAAGTGAGCTCAGCGACAGGAGTCTGGCTAGGCTTGTGGATCCGGGGATGAATTCTTCTGGGAGAAAGAGGCCCTTCCTTCCCAAGTGTTGCAGCTCAAAACAAGCAGTGAGTTTCAGACTATCTTTGATGAAGTGGAGGGTGGAATCATGGAATCATTTATCTCGTGAACAGGGACATTATAAACCTTGCACAGTTGGAGGGGTTTTGGGGGTGAACACATTTGATTGGCTGGAGCTAGGAGTGCCAGGGATGCTTCATTTGCATGGAACAGCACAGTCTTATCCTAAAGACAGGAAACACTACCTAATTATCCTATGGGCAGCAGGGGGTGGGGGAAGAATGTTAGCAGGGAACTGTGTCAAAGGTTACACTCCAGGTATGGTTAGAGGCATGGACAAAGGTCATTGGCTGAAAGCTAAGGTACTATGATATCTCATTAGCATGGTGAGGCATGTCCAGGAAACCCCGGGTGCTGATGAACAGGTTTCTTATCGTAAGAAAGGTTTGGACCTGTAATTTCCCTGAGGATTGTAGGACATTCCTCAATAGAGGGTCAGGGGTTTCCCCAGATCGGGTGGAAAGGGGGGAACCTCTCTTAGAAAGGGAGTCCACCATTTAGGTCCAAATGTAGGCTATCTCAACAGTCCCTCCCTCTGGAATCAATTAAAATCAAGCATCTGGGCACACCTTGAGGATTTTCTTTACTGGATCATTTGAGGTGTGACCACCTGAGTATGGATTACATGATGTTAGAAGACACACCCTAAATCTTGACTCAAACTAATGATGGCAGGCTGTATAAGAAAATACAGAAAAAGAAAGATTTTGTTTTTGTCTTCTTGCCCTGACCCTCACTGGCAAGTTCACCTGTCCTGTTGCTGAGGTATTTCTCCACTCATATTAGAACCTACCTCTTTGGGACTCCAATGTTGGCTAGAGGACAGCATCTCTCTAGAACTCCTGCACCAGATTGGGACACAACCAGACATCCAGTTGTGTGGACTGAACAACTACCAGATTCATGGTATTTTCTTGGGGACACAAATTGTTGGCCTATTTAGACCACAATATATGAGCCACTCTAACTATTCCTCCATATGTATATAGATATTATATATATATAACTTGTAGTTTATATATAGTATGTATATATATTACACATATATGTTATATATACAAATATATATTTATCTACAAGCATAAATAATATATATACATGCATATGTTATGTATATGTATAAAATGTATGTGTATATCCATTCTATCAGCTCTATTCTCTAAGAAAACCCTGACTGATACATTTGCTCTATTATGATATCTGTATTTTCCTACTGTATCTTCTCTAGAATTTATACTGTCTTAATGGTTTATGATAATTAGTAGAAAGTCTTGATTTTAGTGTAGGTTAGTTTAGCCATATCTCATTATGGTTGCTGTATTTAACATTCTTTTTAATCTGGACAATCAAATTGCTTCATTACTCTTGTGTTCTTGGTTCATATATAATGTCTACAATTGAGAAAGAACTTGAATTTTGTCATATCTTACAACCTGACTCATGCTACATAATGTTAATTATTTCTAAGCACAATACTCAAGAAATAATCTTAAGAACTTATAAAATACTTAAACCTTGAAAAGAAATTTGGCTTTCATCACTTTGTCTTTGATTCAGAAAAGGAAAAGCAACTGATGTTTTAAAATGTAGATTATGTAAATATGCACATAAATGTTTTAATTTACTGACATTAAGAATAATTTGAATGCTGTCATTTATCAACTATAGTGTTCACAGAAAGCTTCACTAAACTAATACTTAGAAGCTAAGTCTCCATACAGAAAAATAAAATAATGCTATTATTTTGCAAACTCTTATTCAGCTTGTTTTTACATTCATTATCAAAGACACAAAACACAACTGAGACTTTATGGGAGTGGTTTCCAGCATTTCTAGGAGATACAATCTCACAGCAAACTCCCTGTTCCTTTGGCTCTTACTGTCCCCTGTTGCACACTGATCCCCAAGCTGAGTGCAGAGATAGTACTGTAGATGAATGCACTGGGAATAGGCTCCACAGCTCTCCATCCTGTCTGGTGGTGGTTTTCTATAATGGTCTCAATAGATTGCAGGCAGAAGTTGCTAGTAAGAACAACTGGGGTGGCATACAGAAGGGTGTAAACTTTGATGTTCACCTCTACAGTATGCCCAGAATTCACAAAAAAACAAAGAAATTATACACACGATTCTGATGCCAAAAGAGTGGACATGAATGAAAACCAGATCATTATGTAGACCAATGAGTGTTTATACATATTTTATATATATATATATATATATATATATATATATATATATATAAAACACAAAATCAGGGCAGAGACAAGACTCCATGCTCACCATTACTAATGCTTTATTAGACTCACGAAGAATTTTGAGATCAATTGGTGGGCAGAAACCACAGAGAGTATCATAGAATAAAAGAACATTAGTAAAGCCAGATCACATCAGTTTTCCACTAGATGAAGTACCTCGCCTATCAAATGTGTGTGAAATAATTTTCCTAGTTACTTATTTGCTGGTGTCTTCAGAGTTTTGAAGCATAATCAAGGCTGAGAAAATATCTTTAATTTCAAAAGACATGGAGGAAAGGAAGGAAAGAAACAACCACTTTGTTAAGGAACTATTGCTTTTCAAGTTTTGTGTTGATCCTTTTGATGGTCTTGTTTGGTTTGTGGTGATGGTTTCTGTCTGCTGGCTGTGCTCAGTGGTGCTGACAGAACCCAGGGCTTTGAGCCAACTCAGTAAGAACCCTGCCACTGAGCCAAATCTCCAGTCCCAAAGCAAGAGTCTTAAAACAGGCTATGTCATTAATTATTGGAATAGTAGAGGCAGGTATTTTCCTTCCATTATATACATAAACAGACTGAAACTCCACTAGTTTAAGTGGCATATAGAAATTAGAATGTAATTCTGTCTGGCCTCAAGAGCACTTCACTGCACCATGCCAACCTGTAATAATGGGGACATAAGCAGACATGCAGATGAAGGGCTGCCAGAATACAAAATGGCAAATAGCACAAGATTATAGGTGACTCATGAAATCAAGAATGGTTTTCTGAAAGTGCTCTTTCCCCAAGGCTCTTAAAAGATAAGTAGGACTGTAGAATAGAGGAACAGGAAGCTCATAGAGTTATCAGAGGAGTAAAGGGAGGCATTAAAGGAAAGCCTAAGAATTGAGTCTTAGAAACTCAAGCATTTGACATCTCAAAAACAAACAAACCCAACCAAACCAAACCAAAAAGAAAAAAAGAAAAGAAAAAAGAAATCCAACCAAAGACAAATTTGATAAATTGACAACCTGGCACCCTCACACCCACCCAACACTAATCCTGTGATCTCTCCATATTGCACCTAGAGGAATTCAGATAACCCCTTCTGTGTATATAACCCGCCCAGATTATATTGGCCCTTGGGTGCCCAGCCATGTTTTAGAGCTCACAAGCTAGGCCTTATGCCTCCTTCCTCCCACTCTGTGTGTCAGCCATCAGTACACTCTTTAATTCCTAAAAGCACCAGACACTTCCTGGCCTTGGTTTGGATTGATTGCTGTCTCCTCTGCCGGAAATACCTTTTACTCTATGCTGTGTGCTTGTTCAAAGTATTTTCTCCCATTCCTAGCTACCTGAAAAAAAAGCATACGATTTGCTTTCTTGTCTGCTCCATTTACCAGACTGGCTGACACAGAAGTTTTGTTTCACCTCGTACGTGGCAGTTTATAAATGAACCTTTGCAAAGCTTTACTTATGGAACCTTAAAAAGATGCACAATCATGTGACTAACAATGTCATTATTCTGAGGAAGATGTTTGGATTTTCTGATATTTTCCAAATACTAGGTGAAAAACTAAAACAAAGAAAGATTTTTTTTTATGAAAAAAAAATTGTCTCAAACCTCTTTGCTGAGAAATTATCCTTGAGTTGCTATAACCTGGGACCATATGAGGAAAAAGTATTGGGACTTTCAATTACCAAGAATATTAACTTCTACTGAAAAGAAAAATTGAATGAGGTTTCGACCATCCCAAAATGAGTTAGGCTCACAAAGACATGGAGATTTGAAGAACAGTCCCACTGTCTTCATACCCCTTAGGGTATCAGTTTGAAAGGACATGCTCACATTACAATAGACAGCATATAAAAGTATCAAAACTCCTTTGGGACAGGATCTTTTCTTAAATATCTTGTGTTTTTAAAAATGTTATCCAATACAAAGAATCAAAATAATCTTACTCAGAGTGGAGGCATAGTCGCAGTTTGGAGTATGATGCAGATTCCTGTGTTCTTAATCACTACTAATTCTTTCATAAATATTTGTTGAATTAATAAGTCCATGAATCAGCAGAGGAGATGTAAACCAAATGGGTATTTAAAATGGTTTAGAAATAGTAACTTGCCAAATCTTTAAACTCATGGGGTTATTCAGGAATAAAACCTTAAAAATACATTTTTATTATAAAAACTGTAAACCTCTTTTAAAATATATTGTCAATAATTGCAAATCAGCACATTTTGTGTGATGTGTGTGTGTGTGTGGTGTGAGTATGTGTATGTGTGTGTGTGTTTGCCTGTGTCTGTGTACATATGTTGTAGGGTATATGAAGGTGTATATACATGTGTGTGGAAGCCAGAGAACAACCTTGATTATCATTCCTCAGGCGTTGTCCTCCCTTTTCTTCCCTTCTGACAGAGGACCTGTCACTGACCTGGAACACAGCAACCAGGCTATGCTGGTTGCCAGCAAACCCCAGGGATCTACCTGCAGCAGCACTGAGATTCAAAGTGTACATGGGTTCTAGAGACCAAACTCATGTTCCCAAAGCAAGTACTTTGTCGGCTGAACCATCTGCAAAGTTCCACACACATTTTTGATTCATGATGCACTATGCCATTGCTCAATATTATGGCTTAGATTCATTGTTACTTTTTTAAGGCTAAGAATAACTAGACGTAAATAAGGTAATTTGTTTTTTTAAGTTATCTCTTTCATTCTTCTAGGAAACATATGTGAAGGAGAAAGGACCTATTGTAGAAATTTCAGGACACTTTAGAATAAGGGACAGATATTTCCATTAATTTTGATTCTTTGAATTTATAAAGAAAAATATGACATAATAATTTAATTTGTTGGAAGGGATGAGTTGTTTACTTATTTTTAAAATTTTGACAGGATTTGACTGTCATCCAAAATAAAATTCAACAAAAATAGCTGAAAAAATTTTATTGTCTCACAATCATAAAGATATTATTGATGTTTAGTGATGTTGGGCTTCATCCATAGTCAATCAAATAATCTTTAATAAAATTTAAAGTGATGAAACCAACTAACAATCAGTCATTGCTATTCATGTGCTAGTGTTACCACGAGGGTTTTGTTAGAATTTATTCATTTAAACTGAACCCTGATATTGAGAAACAAATGTGCTGATGTTCAAACTCTCTATTATAGATAAAAAACAGTTACATAGAAAGTTTTAGAAGTAGTTTGAATTTAATCTAATTCAGTGGTTCTCAACCTGTGGGTTGCAGCCTCTTTGGGGGTAGAATGACCCTTTCAATAAGGATTGCCTAAGACCATCAGAAAATACAGATATTTGCATTATGATTATAACAGTACCAAAATTAGAGTTATGAAGCAACAATGAAAGTAATTTTATGGTTGCAGCTTACTACGCCAGGAGGAGCTGTATTAAAGAGTCACAGCATTATGAAGGTCCAGAACCGCTGTTCTAGGTCATGCAGAGCAGAGACCCTTCTTTTGTGATTACAACATTTATGTCCATCATTCCCATATTTATTATAGAAATTTCTCTTCCAAAAAGAAATACTGTAGCTCTCCTGGGTACCTGCAATCCCAACACTCAGGAGACACAAGCAGAATTATCGTGAGTTTAAGGCCAGCATGGTCTGTGATGGAAAATCCCAAGACATGTAGAGCCATATAACAAAAACTTGTCTCAAAATAAATAAATTAGCATCAGTAAACATGAAGCTAAAATATACTCCCTACAGTATAAACACTTCCAATGCTGTCTCCACCAGCCTATTTAGATGGTAAACTTCATCTGCCATGAAAAAAATGTTCTTCTAAAGCTTGTGCAATATCATAAGAGGCAAATAGTCTTGGTCTCTAAAATAAAAACTGTCATTTTTCATAGCAGTATAAGAGCTAATTTGCTATTTTAACAATTAGGACATGAAGTTGAGGTTGAACCCTGTTAAGTCATATGTGTTGTAGATCAAAATTGATCAGATATTAATAATTTAATGAGGTTTAAATCTAACAGTTTTCAGTTTATTCCTAGGGTACTTCAACAGGTGTGGTGACAGATAGTGGTGAAAATTCAACTTCTACATACAAGCCAGCAAGAAAAAAGAAAGAAATCCTAGATGTACATGGATCAGCATATTAATCAAAATAAATCAAAGAGAGAAAAATATCATTCTCACTTTTTTGTGAATCCTAGATTATGTATCAATTTACAAGTATAATATATGTGTATATTTGATATGAATATAGAAATGAGAAAAGAGAATAGTGGGAGATGGGCTGTAGGGAGAGATATAGGTGTGAATCTGATCTACATAACTTTAGAAACCTGCCCCTATATATACTGGATAGATACCATAAGGCTAATAGCCTATATTTTTGGATGAGATTGTACATAAACCAATCAGGACTCAATTAATTCTTGAGTGAAAAATGAATGCCAGGGACAAAAAAATGTAGAAAGTCAAAGAAATTTCTAAATATACCAAGAAGTAATTTAGACAGAGAAGCATGAAGAGACCATTGGTGGCTCAGGGAACAGAACAGAAAGGCAGAAAGACACCTTAGAGCCAATCTAAAAGTGTGCGAGCCAGGGGAAGAAAGGGTTGACTGCCATGGTGAAGGGAAGAAGGCTGCAGTGGAAGAAGACACTGCAGTGGGCTGGACCCGACTCAGCCCAGGAGTAACATGAAGGCTCCCCAGAATGGCTCCATTCATAAAAGCACACTCTAAAACAACTAGCCAGGGCTAGGGCACAGTGTAAGTGACCAGGAGCAGGGCTACAGCTTAGGTGAATTAAATCCGGGGCCAGGATGCTGCAGTGAGAACATCGCTAAGAATTCAGCAAATCTTATAAGGGGTATGATTTGATTTCCTATGTGACATATTAGTAGAGCAGCAAAAAAAAAAAAAAAAAAAAAAAAAAAAACGATTCTAAACTATTGTCTAAGAAAAATGAAAGCTGTGTTAGTTCAAAACTAAGATGGGGGGATGATTTATTCTAATAATCATGTAGAGTCATGGAAGCATATGTTCAGACAGGATTTAGTGTCGAGGAGTGTTATTTCTTTATATATTCATGTATAGACAGACATTCAGTTCTTCATATGATACTGGAAAGCAGGTGCTAATACTTTAATTTTGTAAGCAAGAAAATGGAGGCTTAGAAAGTCCTAATATTTTTGTGAAAAATAGATGACCTTAAGTGTTTATGACTCCCAAATATAAATCCTTAGGCTGCTTGTGTATTTTATTTGAGTGGAAGCTGAACAGTCAACAGGAGCTTCAAGAGAGACAGCAGGACCTTCAAGAGAGACAACAGGACCTTCAGGAGCCTGTGTCTTAAGTAAAGTATAAACAGGACTGGAGCTAGGGGAGGGAAATACTGAATGCTTGGATTTAGAACTCACCACAATTCACTGAGATTGGAAGTAGGCGATTACCTCAGGGCTGTGGAATATGAGAAGAGTGAGAAAGGAGAACCCCAAAACCCCAAACCATAAGAGCTACTTGGAATGATGGGTAGAAATCAGAGATGAGCATGAAGAAATAGAGGGTCAGGGAGTGACATGTTAAGAAATCTCAGTCATGTGAAGCAGGACATATTTATGTGGGCATAAAGAATAATTCAAATGCTGATTTCTGTGCCCCCTACATCTGATTGCAATCCTTGTACTGAGAATCTCACTTCTCAATGTTGTCTAAACACTGTTCCTCAATTGTCTCCTGATATGCCAATAAAGCAGCTCACAGTCAGTCACAGAGAAGGGTAGAGAATAGGGCTGGACTTCCTGTGCTCCAGGGGAGGAGTTAAAGAAAGTAGGAGGATTCAGTGAGGAGCAGAGGAGGGGAGACATCAGGAGAGATTCAGCAGAAGCAGGAAAGCCATAAAGTACAAGTATCTCTGAGATTTATGCTGAGGGGAAGCCAGATTAGCTTAGTCGGTTAAGAATAGAGTAATAACTGTTCAATTTTTGTTTTGTTGAGCTTTTCTAACAAAAAAATATAACAAAGTCTCAATTATTTGACCAGGTTAAGAAAGTGTGAAACTAACACAATTATATAAAGTTACACTAACATTTTGGCACCCAATGTGAGGCAAAACTTAAACAAAACTAGTATGAATTTATGTAAAATCTAAACTCAGAGCAGTTTTTAGTGCTGTATCCTGAAAGAGAAAAACAAAGCAAAGGCAGTTTCACATGCTGGAAGCTAAAGAACCCCTGCAGAACACCAAGGGCCTCCAGCTTGGAGGCTGAAAGCAAAAATAGTAGAAAAAAGTCTCTCTTTAGCACAAACAAGCTTCTCAAAGGCTAACTTTCCCTAGCCAGGGCAGGAGCTAAATCCCTTTGAGAAGGAGCTTCTTCTGCTGGCTAGAGGATCCCTTGAAGGTGGAAGAAAAGCTCTCTCTGGAAGCAGAAGCCAGAGGCAGACTGATAAGCCTCAAGCATCTAAACTGGTAAGGTATAGAGAGGAAGCAGGACCTAAGAAGGTAAAAAGTTCTTAGGGAGAGATTTTGAGATTAAAGACTATTTTCTGTGTTGAAAATGATGGAATTGTGATGACAACAGTGGATCTGGAATCCATTTGAGTTTGTTTCTCTTAGCATATAAATAATTTTTGGTGGCAATTAAAGTTTTATATATGCTTTTTGGGAGAGATCAGGATAAGACAGACTTGGAGAAAGAAGAGAATGAGAAATTAAATGCTAAATTAAAGACATAGGGCAGAGGTTGGAAAAAAATTCTTTCAATCAAAATAGGGAACCTTCAGAGAAATCCAATCTGAAACTTACAATAACAGCAAAAGAGGTAGTGCCAGATAAGAAAAATCCACAAAGTCTTAAAGAAATTGCAGAATAGACAGCCCATTGAGATGTTGGGTAGAAAGGCATCAGCTTGTAGACCAACATGGTCAGACTGGATATTGTATGTTTATTGTCAAGGTTCAATTATTGGATGAAGGTATATATGCTGAAATAGAAATCCAAATCCTGTTTGATGTTGCCTTGAGATGAGTTATACAGTGGCTTATGTGCTCCATCTTGTAGAGTTTGGAGAATGAAAACACGTGCACCATGGCATAGGTTCATATTCAGAATTGCAATGGGCTTTTGCCTAAATTCTGGAGAGCATGATTCTAAGGTTACACATTTGTTAGAGATGGTGACTATTTTGGAGATACCTTTGCAAATTGGGGCTGATGGTACCTCAGCATGTGTATCCACTGGAATACAACAATTTTTTTAGACATTATGACATGAAACCTGTTAGAGATGTAACTTATAATCCTATAGGTCATACAATTATGAAAAGCCCTAAAATAATTTTTAAAAGATGGTCATAAATCAGAAGGGGAATATAATGTCTACCCCAAATAGATTAAATAATGATTTATTGATGTAAACAATTTTAAATGAAACAAGTAGCATGCCTGCTAAGATACACTGGATTTTAGAAAGAACTGCTAAATTAGTTCAGCATATAAAGTCCCTAATTTCAAAGTGGAAGACAGGAAATGTGTTTCGTTGTAGAGAAGAATATGCTCTTGTCTCAACAGAAAGCAAAAAACTATGTATTTTATTCAAACTGATGAAAATCAGATTTGCTAGGGTTGAAACCCCCTGAATATCTTGGATTCAGACAGACATAAAGAAATCAAGAAGACCAAGCAGTCCAGATAATGTAATTTGCTGATCCTTTCACATGGAAACAGCTCTGAGACTTACTTCACATGGGAACAGCTCTGAGACTTACTTCACAGAGACATGAAAATGTCTTCAGCCAGAACTTTAGCTATGCACGGCCAACAAATCTTTGGCTTCACAATCCTCAGGACCTACCACGCCATTCTTTTAAATTGCATAGATAAAAGTTTATATTACAATTTGGTTATGCAGTCCAAACAAACTTATCTAGAAAAAACAAATGCCTTACCTGCTCAATCAGAGAGCAGAGAATCATCTTTAACTGAACTGTACTCATTACACATTCCATTTGTATGTTAATGTAAAAATGTTTAATACCTATGAAAGTTTACAGAGCAAGAGAATCGGACACCAAAAAAGAAAAAAAGACAGAGAAGTAGCCCAGGTGATCCTACCTCAGAGATGGCCTCAACAACTGATTCTCCAAATATCTGTATGTGGGGCAATTTCAAAACAGCTTGATAGATCATCCAGGATCATAGACTATTCCAGTTAGGATCTGAATTTTCTCAGCATGCAGAGACTAGACATGAAAAGTTGCAACTAGCTTTCTTAAGACTGGAAAATATCCCAGTTTTCTTGGGTCCCAAAAAGAAAAACTGCATCCCTAATCAGCAGGAAGCAATTTAAGAAAACCACACCCCATTTCCAAGCGGGGTGGATGGTTTTGGTCATTCTATGGGTGATAGATGTTTGTTACTCTTTTAAAGGGATTGGTTATATGAATGATAAATATAAGGGTAGATGACTGAATCTACTTTTAGACCAAAGAGCATTAACAAGCCAGAATTCTTACATTGGTATAAATCTTTGTATATTGATAACCTGCTAAGGTATCATACCTGTGCAATTTTTAAAAATGCAATGCTAAGTTCTTGCTCATTTAAAAGCTACTATTTACCTCCATGAATTTAAAGTTCTATACCTAACTCATTTTCCATCCTAACTTGCATTATCAACTTAAAAACATGTTCTTAGTGGGGGCCAAGATGGCGGCGAACTGCATGGACGCATTTTGAATGTGGGAGAGAGGAGCCATAGAAAACACAGAGTTGTGGGACACTGTGCAAAAACCGGAGGGTCTGGCCCCTCCGGGAACATGCACAGCTCTCAAGGGACTGTTAAAAGTCCCAGGACAAGGCTCTCCCCCCATCTCTCGCAGACAAGGAAGCCACTAAATCCGGGATTCGGGAACTCCCATTTGGAGAGGCGCCTGGTAAGATCGATCCCAACACACAGCAGGCAGAATCAAAGGCCACATGGCGATCGCCCACTAGCCTACTGGGCTTCCCACACCTCAGGAAGACCTTATAACTACTTAGGAAATTTTGCAGAATAGTTGAAGTCTTAACAAGGAAGAAAAAGGGAGCTCAGCGGGTGATCCGCAGCCACTCGATCCGGAGCGGGAGGTGGGTGGGCAGAGCAGTTGGGGAGGGAAGTGGGCGCTGGCTGGTGGGGCTGTTGCCTGGAGCACCCACCGCAAAGCAGCTAGGGCGGGAGGCTGGCTCAGTCGGCAGGAGGAGCTGAAGCTCCGCCCACCCACGGCAAAGCAGCTAGGGCAGG
>CAJQZJ010033927.1:6969023-6987513 GCA_907164525.1 Lophiomys imhausi
AAGACGAGTGACCCAGATGATTCAGCCTGACAGACTCCCTCAATAGCGGTCTCCATCAAAAGCCTACAACCACAACAACTGAATATCGCTAAGACCGTTCAGCTCTACACAATGCCCCAGCCAGAACCTCAGTAAAGCCTGGAAGTTCAGCTTCTGCCTACAAACTCCTTAGGACATCTAAACAGCTGAGAACAGAAGGACTGAACATAAAAGGATTGTATTAACATTTTTAACCATTTTTCCATTTTGGTTTGGGCCCCAAACAGGTTTACTACGACCCAAATCAGTCATTTTAAGAGAGCGACGTCCCATACCCAGAGGGTGGGGAGGGTGTTTCTCCGCCCCCCCCCCTTTTTTTTGGTTAGTTGAAGGACAACTGAAAACTCTGTTATTTAGGGGAAGAGATTACAAGTTGTTAAATGGTCCTGTTTAATGGGTTTTGGAGGTTAGACCCAGGGTATCCCTTCTTTCCCTTTTCTGTATCCTTCTTTATCTCCTATGTAGGAATGCACAGACTTGAGAAAAATTGAGACATACACAGCACAGGAAGGATCAAGAAGAAGGGTCACATTATTGAATATGCCCTTTTACCTTTGTATATTGATACAAAAATAGTAGTATATTTGGCTAAAGTGATATTGACCATTGTTTATTGTGCAAAAATAAGATTGTATTGGTCTACGTCGGTATTGATATTTGTATATTGATACAAAATTAAGATTATAGTTGGCCACAATGGTATTGACCCTTGTATATGGACGCAATATTAAGATTGTATTGGGCCGCATAGGCATTGATCTTTGTATATTGATACAAAATTAAGAGTATATTTAGCCACATTGGAACAGATCTTTGTATATTGATACAAAATTAAAGGTAACACTTCCTAATGGTATTGTACCTAGAGATACTTAAAAATGAAATGTGAAGCTCTGGCCTCTTGATACCAACCGTCTTAAACTGTTTAGGATAGTTAAGAAAAACAAACTCCTAGTCATGCATGCATGTCACCTTGTTAGCTACTATGACAGTCTATCACAGATATTCTCTAAGCTACTCAGTAATCAAGTTGTTAAGAGACAAGCAACATTTGCTTATCTAAATACAAGAGATAGATAGGGCATCTTCAAAAACCCCAAGAGATCTGCAGAATATGGCATTCAAAGATGTGGTCTTAAATTAAGATTTTTTGTTTGATATCGTGACATATCAGCTCCTGACAGCACCCCCTATTCTGCTCCAAGTAGAAGAAAGGCATAGAAGAATCTCCAGTGTGAGATGGTTGAATTAGTGGCAAGCCTATCTCTTGGCATGTAAAAACTCCTTGCTTCAACTGCAGACAGACTGCTGTCCAAAAAGGACAAAACTTGGTAGCAGGGAAGTCGACAGCCTAGCTCTGCCAAGACAGGGTAGTTTAGTCCTTCATAATCCCTGCTCTACAATAAATGTCTGTCAGAGAAACAGGACCGAAAGGCTGAAGACTGATTCTGGAATGTATGGAGAGAAAATGGGAACTGTCCAGGTAGTCACTGGTTTGTCATTTCTTAGTATTGGAAGCTGCAGGCCCTGCACTTCCTATATAATCAGATATATTTATCCTTCTCAGCTCTCTGAGGTGGTTGAAGAATAGACAGCTTGAGTCTCATAGCTAAATTTTGAGTTGTTTAGGAATCAAGATGGCGTTCTAGATCTAAGAAGATGGTTATAATAGTGATTCAAGTTAGTATGAAAACTAAGTCAGTTATAGAACTTTAAACTCATGGAGATGGTTAGAAGGTAGAAGGTTAACGTCAGGGGCCAAATATGTATGAACTGGACATTGGGAAGGTATACTGGGCCATTTAACTCTCATAAATGTGGCATATTTAATTCTGCTGTTTTGTACAGAATTTACTGTTATAAGAGAAAGAACCATTTGTTGGAATGAAAAGAGAAGCTGTTGGGGGGAAAAGAGGGTGGAAGGGTGGGACAGGAAGGGGGAATAGGGAAGGGTTTGTGGCTGAGATGTAACTTGAAGAAAAAAAAATAAAGTACTTATAAAAAAAAAAAAAAAACATGTTCTTAGACCTAGAACATCCTTTCAATTCCTAAACAACTTAAAATTTAACTGTGAGACTATATCTAGTCTTCAACCACATCAGAGACCTGAGAAGGATAAATATACCTGATTATAGAAGAAGTGCAGAGCCAGCAGCTTCCAAAACTAAGAAATGATAAACAATTGGCTGCCTGGACAGCCCCAATTTCTCTCCAAACATTAGAGCATCTATCTTCAGCCTCTTGGCATAGTATCTCTGACAGACATTAATTGTAAAGCAGGAATTATGAAGGACTTGCCTACCCTGTAGTGGCAGAGCTACGCTGTCGACTCATGAAGATAGACAGATAATAGAATATTAATACCAAATAGGTATGGACTGGACATTAGGAAAGTATTATATACCTTATAATTTTCATAATTGTGGTCTAATTATTCAAAAAAACGAATTATGAGTTCTGGGAGAAGGGGAAAAGGGTGGGAGAGTGGGGGTAGGAGAGGTGGAGGGAGGGGACTGGGATGGAGATATAACTTGAAGTAATAAATAAACATTTTTTTAAAAGCTACTATTACCAAGAGTTTAGCATAATGAAGAAATGTGTATTAGCAGTCAGACAATAGCTTATGGTCATGTTAGACACTAGTTAACTTCATTACAGAAATATGTTTTCTAGTTTGACACATTAAAAATAGCTAGAAAGAAACAATTCACATGTTCGATGGTCTTCTAATAAACTTCACATGAAAGTTAGATAGTCTTCAAATGCCTCAGATATCTACAGAATATGCCATTTAAAGATATTTTATTAATTTAGGAGGGTTTTTTTAAGACAAGGAGACAGGTATGTTCCTGGCAGCACACCCATGCTACTTCAAAGAGCAGCAAAGGCTTCATAGGTGGCAAGCTAGCCACTGAGTGAGAAAATGTTCTTGTGTCAACTACAAACAGAATACTGTCCAAAATGCACAAACTGGATGCAGGAAAGTTGACTGCCAAGCTTTTCAAGAACAGTGTAGGCAAGTCCTTGTTAATTCTTGCTTCACAGAAAAAGTCTGTCAGATGTTCTGGGCCAGAGGCTTTAGATGATGCTTCAACATTAATTTTGGGGGACTGTACAGGCAGCCAAATATCTCTGTCAATTCTCTGCTTTTGGAAGCTGCTCACCTGTACTTCCTACATGTATAGACATTAATTCCTTCTAAATTCTCTGATGGGGTTGAAGACTGGATAGTTATAATCTCACATTTAAACTTAAATTGTTTAGGATGATGGAAATTGATAGACAGCAGAATACTTTATCCAAGGGTGCCAAATATACAAATGTAAATCTTACCTAATATTTTCATATTGTTATTACATATATTTGTTATTGTAAGAGAAAGAGTCTTTTATTAGACTAAAAGGAGGATATGTAGACATAAGGTTATTGTGTAATTCAAATGCTAATTTCTATCCCCCTACATTTGATTGCAATCCTTGTACTGCGAATCTAATGTCTAAACACTGCTCCTCAATTGTTTCTTGATATGCCAATAAAGCAGCTTATAGCCAATCACTGAGCAGGGGAGAGAGTAGGGCTGGACTTCCTGCCCTCCAGGGGAGTTAGAGTTAGAAGAGTAAGTAGGGGATTTTCAGCCAGAGGCAGAGGCAGGAGAGACCAGAAGAGATTCAGCAGAAGCAGGAAAGCCACAAAGTACAAGTATCTCTGAGATTTATGCTGGGAGGAAGCCAAATTAGTTTAGTAGGTTAAGAATAGAGTAAAAACTGCTCAGTTTTTGTGTTGTGAAACCTGTTTAACAAATAATATAATAGTCTCAGTTATTTGGTTACTAGCCAGATTAAGAAAGAAAGTGTGAAACACTTATATAAAAAGTTACACTAACAGGAATGTCCAATAGCTAAGAGACAAGATGACTGACATCTGGAAAGCCCATTGAATGGTATATGAAGTGTACTCAAGGAGGAGGCGACTGTCAGGAAGGAAGGGCAGGAGGAGGACTTAGACTGTTTCTACAGAGGACAAGGATCTGGTGATTATTTGTCAGATGAAAATCCCAGAAGCTACTTACTGTTTGGGAAATAAATATCTGGAGCATATGTCTTCTTCTCAGTGTTAAAGGTTCACAGCTTTCTAAGCTTGTAACAAATAAGATTCAGGGGCAGAGTGAACCAGCATGTGTGCCTCATAGTTCCAAAGACTGGCAAGCACACATAATCCAGACACTATGTTGAATGATTATTAATTATTATTATAGATCCAGTGGTTATTACAGTAGCAGTTTCTCTTCAACCAGCTAGTTCCCCAAATGACCATACAGAGAGACTATGATTTATTTGAAAGGGTGAGGACAGAGCTGAGCATGAACTATAAGCTAAAGCCCTATGACTAATTTATATTCCTCCTAGCCATAAACCCCAATACTTGCACCTTGGATTAATTTCTCTCCTTATCCTCCCTCATGGGCAGACTCTTCTCTCCTCACTTCCTGTCCTCTCCCCTTGCAATAGAAGTCCCACCTTATTCTTTCTAATGCACAGTGACTGGCTAGCACATTTTATTGGCAAAGCAGAGAACCAAGGGTGAACATGTTTATACAAACTTGAGACAGGAGATTCTAAAACAACAAAGCCATGTCTGGATTGAAACCGGATAGTGGGATAGAGAAATCAGCTTTTGAGTAAACAAGGGTAAGCCTCATACAGTGGACAAAAACGATATGCAACAACACTATCTGATGATAGTTCAGTGAGGGTACTACACCATTTTCTAGACAGTTGCGCTCTTGCTGTGTTGTCATACAGAGTGTGTTTTGTTGGGAAAACAGGAGATATCTAGTCTCTCCTAATAAAGACATCACTATCTCCATAAGTACTCTGTCTCCATGACTTAATCTAAATTGTTTCCATTCCCAAAGACCTTATCTCTAAGTACTAACATGTTAAATGTCTAAGCTTGAACATACATATTTGGAGGTTGGGAGGATACAAATACTCATTCTATAGCAATGACCAGGGGGTGTGGATTAAATATTATCTGTGTTAAATTGACAACATTCTTTCTGCACTTTCTCATGTTGATCTTCCCCAGTTTCATTTTACAGTAAACATGACACACTACCAAAATCATTTATGATTTTGAAAATATCAAAATCAGTGATATGATTTTTACTAATTAAACTGCCAATTGATATTTCTGAAGAGACCAAGAGAGATATATTTTCTAGAAATCCTAGAATCTTAATTCTCTTTCATTTATCTTTGACTCTAAAATGTAGAGCAGGCCTGCTTCACCTCTGTGTTCACAAAACTGGGAGAAAAGTGAGACATGATGCTGCTTCAAGGCTTGGTTCTTCTATCTCGGTTTACCAAGCTGTTCCCACAGTTGCCTTCATTGTCATAGGCAGCACATTTTAAGCTGCATGTACCATAAGCAAATGGATTTAGGGGAGCAGATATCTGCATGGCTGATACACTCAGCATCCTTTGCTAGTCAGTATCTCTGTCTCCTAGCAACATTGTAGGGAAATCCATCAGGGGTGTGAAATTAGATGCCCATGTAGGCGGAATACCTGTAGAGTGTTCAGTTTTATGAAAAGCTTTCAGTAAAAAATTATATATATTATGCAAAATGCTACAGTAACATAAGGTTAAAGTAGAAATTGTTCAACTCCCACGTGAGCAATTTAAGGTTCCAACAGTACCCAGTAGCCAAGAGTCTACAATGTACAAAAAAAGAAAGAAAAGGCTCAGAAAGATACTGTATAGAAAGCCAGATAGGATAACAAATCAGAAATTTTTTTTTCCTCACAGAGAGAGAGAGATTTTAGGGGGCATCTTGAAACTTCTCTCAGCTGTGAGAGGGAACAAAATGAAGTTACTTTGTCCTGAAAAGAAACAACAAACAAACTGGAAATATAAAATTCCAGGACAAATGCTAAGTAGCTCTTCCCTGAAGACAGTGGTGGCCCTCACACACCAAAATGCCATCTAGGCACACCTGCTCCTTGTGACTTCATTTTTCACCATAGCTGACAGCGACAGTGAGCTGTCTATTTCACTCATGAGCTGCAACCAAACTAGTCCAGATCCAAAAGGAACACGTCCTGGGATCTCTGTGTGACCAACCTGCCTAAGAGATCCTTGAGAAACATGTATGGAGAGAAACATACATGATGTCTGCCCCATTCATGCAAGGCCAATAAAGAAATCTGCACTTACAGAGAGCCTGTAATGTTTTTTCCTGCCCTGTTTAATCCAAAAACAAATAAACAAAGATCCCTTTAGAGAATGAAATGAATTTCTTCTCAGCTGCTTTATTTATGTGGTTAGTTTGACTCATATTCCTGCTCGTCTTTCAACTAATTTTATTAAGCACTTATTGTATACTATGCAGTCATTTGAACTGGAAATCACACACACACACACACACACACACACACACACACACACACACACACACACAGAGAGAGAGAGAGAGAGAGAGAGAGAGAGAGAGAGAGAGTATATGCATATACCTAGCTCCATAAGATTGAACTTCTTTGTGCTCAATGCACTGTGGATGATTCTGGAAAAAGATAGGACTTGCTGCCATTGTTGATAAGGAACTCACAATCCTGAGAAATATGGACAAGTAATAAAAATTAAAGATAAATGCTATCAAACTGCATTTGCTTAAGAATATATGTACAGACATTCAGGCAATGAAAGACCTTTCTGTCTTAATTTAATCACCCTCAGGAAATATAAATTATAACTAATGATTGTGCTGGTTATATTTATGTTCAATTCTTTTGCAAAAAAAGCATTTCAAAAGTCATGAAAGAACATGCAACACAAAGACTGACGATCAAACTAAGGACTGTTAAATTACTCTGGAGAGATTGGAAAGCCTGAAAACCTTGGAGCAGTGTAGATGGCTCTTGTTTGCTGGGTCCCTGGGTTTGTCTATAGACTCCACATCTTCCGGGATGGGAACAGAAGGTTGAAAAAATGATTTTTGCTAAAGTATTCCAGATTTCTCCTACATGTTAAGTTAGACCAGGACCAGCTCTTTGATAAGTCTTATATGAATCAAAGGACCAAACCCCAGCTTCTCTGAAGGAGATAGAAAGAGAAAATGAATTTCGGGTTAAGATGTCAGCTACAAACTTGATTTGCTCTAGAAAAATTTTCCTTTCAACTATTATAAACTTTAGGTGTCTTGGTGCCTATAGACTGGAATAACAAAATACCTGAAACTGAATTTCTTATAGACAGATAACAAAAATGTGTAGGATGAGAAATCCAGTACCAGGATACTGACAAATCTGAAGCCTAGTGTGTCCTCTTTCTGATTCAAAGATAGTGCCTTCCCATCACACCTTCATAAGGAAGTAGCATGGCAGTGCTCTTGAACCTGTTTTATGAATGCCCTAATCCCATCAGTAAAGACCCAACATCATGACTTAATCAATGACCCCACCTTATAATCACATTAACGAGTACAGGTGTTGGTATGTGAACTTTGGAGAGACACAAACATTCAGCCCCAGCCATAGCAAAGAAAGAGGTCCTGAGACTTTGATACTTACTGATTCTATTGTCTAATGGGTATCACATTGTTTTGGCAAACACAAGCTTGGGCATGTGATTCACAAATAGCAACTACAAGGATTTACTCAGAGCACTGTGATGGAATGAAGACTCATAGAGAATACTGGGAGACAAGTGGCATGTGATGAGGGCCATGCCTCTAGCAGTGGTACCAAGCAAGATTCCCACGAACGTGTTTTTATTTCAGCCTCATGCTTTTTGACCATGATGCAGATTCTATTCTCCATCATAGCTTCTGTAACCTGACACCTCCTAAAATACTTTTTTTCTGCTTAAGTTAATCTGAGTCATTTTCTGTTTTTAAGTAATGAGAACTTTGACTACCATGGGTAGGAAGCTAGATCACGAATCATGGGGGAGAGGCTATATCAAGTATAACAGCAACAAGGCTAAGCTTCTGGAGAAAAGATTGGCAAAGATGCATTCCCTAGCTTGGGTTCTGTGTTTGTAGCTGGACAAGGATCACCACACAGTAGGAATGCTGGCTAGAAACTCAAGTGGTTAACAAACATCCACCAAGGTTAAGTTCATCCATTAGCTACTGCAGCTAAGAAGACCTACTCTCGGCACCTACTTGTACTAGCTGTAAGAAAACTTCTTCTTAAAATTTGTTTTACTTTTGTGAATATGTATATGCTGTGGATGTGTGTAGACGTGTATATATGTCCATGCGGAAGTCAGAGGACAGACATCCACACATGTTGTTTTTCTGGTGCTAACCACTTAGTTTTTAAGACATGTCTTTCTCTAGCCTGGAACTCACCTCATAGAATAGGTAGGCTGGCCAGTGAGCCCCAGGGATCCCCATACTTCTGCATCTCCAGGGCTGCAGTTACAAACACTTTCACTGCACCTGGGTTCTTTCTCTTTCTTTCTTTCTTTCTTTCTTTCTTTCTTTCTTTCTTTCTTTCTTTCTTTCTTTCTTTCTTTCTTTCTTTCTTTCCATAAATTCTGGACATTGAATTCAGGTTCCTTATGCTTGTATAGTGACTGCCTTTCCCACTGAGCTAAATCCTCATCCAAGGAGGTATCCGGTCATTCTTTTACTCTGTCTGTCATTACTGAACACCTGACTTGAGCCAGCTCTACTAACTAGACATGAATGGAATGGCAGTAATCACAGTTAAGTGCAGTACTCACCTTCCTGAAAATTAGAGATGAGCAAGACAGATATTACATAAATAATTATATACACAATTGCTCCTCGTTTTGTTTTTATGGATTTGTCTACTAATTAAAAACATATTCAAAACTTCCAAACCAGTCCATGGTAGACAGGTGCAGGGGCTGTGGATAATTGGGATCATCAGATGGACAAGTTCCCAGAGGTCACGCTGTCTGGTTTGAGCTCTCAGAGGAAAGGAGCAGATAGGGGAGATAGCAGGGGAAAGAACAGTGCAAGGAGCTGCTTCCAAATGGATGGAGTCAGCCTCCCAGCCCAGCTCCGATTAGCAAGGCAGCCTTTTTCTGCTTTGAGCAATGTTTCAGAAAGTGAAAATTCAGTGATTAGGACAAACCATGGTGAATAATGAGAATTGGCTATAATAAATCTTAACAAAATGGCCAGCACAGGGTGTTATGGTGGCAGAACACAGCAAAACAGTAATTGAATCAGGAGATCAGGAAGGTCACTGTGAAAAGAAGTTGCGTTAAATTAATATCTGAAATATGGGTGAGAATTATCATTGCAGAGTTGTTTTTTTTTTTAAGAAACAGGATGTGCCCAACTCACTGCCTATGGCTGCAAGTGGCCAAGGATGCCTATGAATGTGGTCCAGCATAAAACTTTAAGTATATTTTAAAAATTTAAGGGATATTTTCTATGTTTAGGTTTTTTTTGGGGGGGGGAGTATTTTTATCCTGCTAAGTTGTGCATTTCTCAAGCATCATGTCACAATGTCACATGTCACAATGTGAAAGAGTCAGACACCTGTGTACAAAGACAGCAAGGCAGAGTAACTAGAGCTGGAACTCATTGTGGACAACAGACAGGAAGAAGGTGGCTGTGAAGAAAGAGGCCTGACAGACAAAGAAGTTATTTCACCCACACCTGTTAGGAATTCTTACTTTTGCTCTTGGCAAGGGGGTCGGGGTGTAGCCAGCTCTGTGTAGAGTCAGTCTAGCTAGATATTAGCGGCTGTTTCTGTGTTTGTTTGCCAGCATGAACTTAGATAACTGAGACAGACTGAAAGAGAAGTGACTCAGAATTTAGTATTCAAAAATCAACATTAAGATTACTATTTGGAAAATATCTGCTTAGTTTAGTTTTTTTTTTTTTAATTAATGCTGAAAGTACGTTCTCAGAAGAAAATGAAGAAAATTTCTGAGTTATTCCCGAATCAAACTGCAAACAAGGTCTGTACTTAACACATGACTTTTGACATAAAAGAGCAAATCAATTGAATCATTTTCTGTGGTATTTGTAAACTAGAAGGCATTGACCACCTCAGAATGTAACAAAAGTCTGTTAGATTTTTCTATTTTTTCTCCTAATTTAATTTTAAATTAGTTGTGTTAAAGTGAAAATTTAAATCTAATAAAATCCTATGGTGAAGGAATAACTTGATGAAATTCATAAAAATAAAAACTTAAAACTTCTTTTATGACCTAAAACATTCTCTGATAAACTCTGAGGTTTCTCTTGTGTCCCCACTGGGGTTGAGGTCATTACTAATTTTTTTCTAGAACTTTGGTTTTACTTTATTCAGAACTCCCTGTAGGTAGAACACCAGACTATTTTCACTTATCAATCTTCTAAAAGATGTACTTATATATTTATTTTATGTGTATGTGTGTGTGCCTGAGTATATGTTCATGAGATGTGTGCATACACAGGCACTTGGAGCCACAAGAGGGCTGAAGTCCCTGGAACTGCAGTTGTAAATGGTTGTGAGCTGCTCAGTGTTGGGCTGGAGTCTGCTGGTCACCCTTGCACAAGACACCCTCCTTCTCCCAGTCCAAGCTGTACTGAAAAACTCCAAACAAAGGAATGGTGCCAAAAGTGCACTTCCACATTTCGGGCAACCTTAAGTAACCCGCGGTTCTGATATGGCCAGCCTACCCAAGTGTCTGCCCAGGTGCCCAGCTTCAGACCACACATGGGCACAGTCCCAGCTCCTGGCTGACATGCCTAAGGTCCATAAAACCTCCCAACCTTACCTCCAGATAGCAACATTCTCAGCCCTGTTCTTTGGGACTGATGAACCTGCCTGGGAGCGGTGCCTAATAAACCTGCATTTATTTGCTTTTAATCTGGTCCGATCTGCCATATATTTGCATCACTGAGAGAAAGAAAACACCTAATACTCAGAGTGGCTACTGGTACTGACCTTGAATTACATATGTGTCCAACATCTACCAGGGCTGTCTTCAGTTTAGTAACTCCCTTTCTTTACATATCAGGGCCTTCTTACAGACTCCCTCATAGGTTTTAGGCTATAGACTGCAGTTTTTCCTACTCTGCCAATACTCCCCAGATCTGATCCTCTAGCTGGGGAAGTGCCTCTCAAGTGCTTTGGGAATGCCAGAATTTATTTCCACTAAGATCTGTACAGACAGAGGCCCTGGCTTCATCCTTTCCCAAGTCCCCACTTATTGGCCACTCCACTGTTAGGATACATCTATGCATGTTAAATGTTCCAATGGCCATTGAGAATTCTCAGACTATAGCCTTGAATGGCAGATGTACATCCAGAGGTTAATCTATTGGGTGTGAATATTTCAGTGCTGACCTGTCTGACAGAGATCCACTCTATCAGCCAGTTCTACAAATGGACCTGTGGTTTGGGAAAGCTGAGGGCTCATCCTCTGAGCAGGGCTTGCAGTGTGTTCACCAAGGTCCCTGGCCTCTCTGGGTTAGGCTTCTCCTTTTACTCTTCCCTGTGAGGGAGAGTTAGCTTCCCTTATTTCATTCTGGCACATTACTTATTTTTGTCATACTATTTAGCAAGTTTATCAATCCCTTTGTGAACTTCTGTTTTTCCGTCTCTTTCTTCTTCAGATAGATTCTTCTTCACAGGGTTACAAAGAGGCAGTTTATAGCCTACCACTGTATCAGAGTCTCTCTGACTGCTTCCTAAAATCTGAAGACAACACTGAAAATCTTCAAAGGACATGAAAATCAAGGAAATATGACTCCATCAAGGAGACACAATCAATTTCTATTAGTGGAACTCTATGAATTTAAAAAATATAACTCAAAATTTTGCATAGAAGTGTAGCAAATGATGAGAAATATAGATAGCAAACTCAGGGAAATCAAGCAAAACATTTATTCTCAAACTACATTTTAGTAGATAGGATACCTAAAAAGAAAGGGATGCTCTCCTCAGGTTCTCAGTTGAAATCCATGTATAAACACAAACTCATCAATTGTTTATAATGAGTTGGTGACATCATTCGTGATAAAGCAAGCACTAATCAGAGACTTGCTGGTACTCATATAAAGAAGTGACAGGATCAGAAATAGAATGTGATCTTCCAAATGATTAAATATACTTTATCATTTTATATGCCTCTAGGTCAAATTGATATATTTTAAAAAATAATAAGTTGAATTTAGATGGTTCTTCAGAGTTTACTGAGGCCTCCAGGTAATTTATTCCATTTTTGCTAACAACTAACTGGTCGAGTAGGTAGTATTGAGTAGAACAAAGAGCTAACCCCTGAAATGGCCATTTCAGTTATGTTTCTATTGCTGTGAAAAAGTACCATAACCAAAAGCAACTTGAGGAGGAGAAAGTTTATTTCAGCCTAAAGCTTAAAGTCCACCATGAATGGGAAATCAAGGTGGGAAGTGAATAAGATGCCATGAAGGAATGTGCCCTTCCTGGCTTGCTCAGCCTGTTTTTGAATACAACCCAAGATGACCTGTCTTGGGATGGCACCACTAAGGCTGGACCTTCCCACATCAATTATTAATCAAGAAATTCCCCACAGACATGCCCACCAGCCAATCTGATGGAAGCAAATCCTCAACTGCTGTTCTCTCTTCCAACATGACACCAGCCTGTGCCAAGTTGACTAAAACAAATAATTGTTCAAGTGTCACACTTGGAGTTAGAAAGGTGTAGAACCATTTTCTGAGGCCTTTTAACCTTAAGGCCAGTAAACTTCCATGTTCACCAGGCTGGCATGGCATGGCTACTCTTGATGAATTATGGAATTCCTTTACACTATATAATTCTTTTATTCTATCGTTACAATATCAGTCAGTACAGTATTTATTGAGGGGACTCAGGATGCTAAAAGCTGCCAATCTTTGATTCACAACTTGGGGTTTAATGTTTCAAGAGAAAATATTGTGAAATTGTTTCCACTTTTTTTCATTGGTCTGAATTACCCAGCTGGATTGTTGAAAGATGGAAGCTTTTGCACATCTTATGCCTCTCTGCTCGAACAGTTTTCTTTTTCTTTTTTTTAATAAAAAGATCCTAGACTTATTTACTTTCAATAAAGAGAATACCATACCTAAGGGTTTTCAGAATCTGGGGTAGGTGTTTCCCCACACCTACATTTGCTAAGTTTATGCACAAGTTCCCAAATGTCAAAAGATATAGCAAGTATTCATGAAATAAATTGTAAGTTATTTCAATCCCTTGAAATGTAATAAATCATATTTCATAAGTTTTCAGAACTTTCTTCCTATAGACATTACTCTAAAGGTATAAAATGCTACATGATGTCCTCTGTGTGTGAAACTCATTAATGTAGGGGTTAGATAAATTAGATTTAGAAAATATATAGGAGTTTCTGATACTGTCTCTTAATTCGGGGCCTGAAGAGCATTATCAGCATGAAGTCAGCAAAAACAGGAAAGACTCAATAGACTGAAAAACAAGTTTGAAGTCAGGAAAACAGGAAAGACTTAATGGACTTGAAGAAACAAAGTATCTGGCCTGACATTGTTTTCAGCTGCTATGTGGGCGGAGCCCAAATTAAGCTGAAACAGAGTTCCTCCTATTTAAGGACAGTGCATGGAGCCCAGAAAAAGAAGAGGCCCCTGATGCTAGAGAGCTCCAAGAGTCCTGCTGAAAAAAGGGCTGGCCATTGATGGCCAGCTCTCTCCCTGAAGCAGAAAGAAGCCAGTGAGCAAAGAAAGCCTGAGCAAGACACCAAAAGGCCAAGGACTGGACCCTGTGGCTCAGCTTTTGCCTGGAGGGGTTTGATCTGTCTGATCAGTGGCCTAGGGGAAACTGTGCCTGGCTCTAAGGACTGAGACAGAGCAGCTGAGTTCCTGATTCAAAAGAAGTAAGTTGGCCTGCAGACGGCTGGGGTCTCCCACAGAGAAGAAAGCATGAAACCTTATTTAAGGTGAGACTGCAATAACCAACTTACCCTGATGAACCTGCATCTGAGAGATCCAGAAAAAGGACTGCTAAGTGCGTTAAAGAATCTACAACAGGGGGGAAGGAAGATGGCGGCGACCTACACTGACGCATTTTGAATGTGGGGAAAAAAGAGCCATAAAAAACACAGATTTATTGGGCACTGTGCAAAAACCGGAGGGGCTAGACCCTCCCGGGAACACTCACAGCTCCCAAGGGACTGTTAAAAGTCCCAGGGTAAGGCTCTCTCCCCATCTCTCGCAGACATGGAAGCCACTAAACCCAGGATTCGGGAACTCCCATTTGGAGAGGCGCCTGGTAAGATCGTCCCCAACTCACAGAAGGCAGAATCAGAGCCCACTTGGCGATAGTTCACTAGCCTATTGGACTCCTCACACCTCAGGTAGAACTTATACCCACCTAAAAAATTTTGCGAGATAGTGGAAGTCTTAGCAAGGAACAAACAGGGGGCTCAGTTGGTGGTCCGCAGCCGCTAGTGAAGCGGAGGGCAGGAGGTTCCGACAGAGCGTGGGAAATCGGGAACACAAAGGCGGGTGGGAGGGGCCGAATCCCACGCACTTACGGCAGCGCAGCTGGGGAAGGAGCCCGGCTGGCAGGGCCAAATCCCCGCAAACCCACGGCAGGACAACTGGTGAGAGAGTCAGGCATGGGCTGGGCCAGGGATCCCCGCACCCACAGCTGAGCTGCTGGGGTGAGAGGTCCTATCAGGTGGCCGGGGGATCCGGGGCTCTGTGCACCCATGGCCGAGCAGCCAGGGAGGGAGAGCCGCGGCTACACAGACAAGGAGGGAATCAGGCTCAGAGGCCAGGCCTGTGGCGAGAAGCCTAGTGAGAAACCAGAAATCGGGACCATAGCTGTACTCTGGAAAATCCAGACATATTAGGTGTGGAGCCAGACCCTGTCAGCCTCCGTGATGACAAACAAAGCCCACAGAATCTGTGCCTGGGCCAACAGGTCCATACCATCAGAACCATTACAGGCTGATAATTCAGAGTGCAACATAGAGAAGTCTGAATTGGGAGCAGTGAAACAATTCCGGTCCATTACTCACAACCTGGGAATAGGCTGCACCAGCTCACAGTGCCTCAGACGATTAAAACCACAGTGACCCTGAAATCACCCTGTAAGCAACGACAGATAGCCAAGTAACTCGTCCCCTGCACCAAAGCATCCACTGTGGATCCAAGCACAGAAAACGACAAGAACAGACAGCTAAATGCACCCAATGGACAAAGGTCAAAAAAAAAGTAGAAATCAAGGAAATATGACTCCAACAAAGCAGAAATATCCTAGCTTATCCAATTTGGATGACCTCACACCAACAGAAACACATGAAAACGTTGACAATTCTGCATTATGGAAAGTGATAGAGTCCTTGCAAGAAGAACTTAAATCTATGAAGGAATTCAAAGAAGCCACAATTCTACAAATCAAAACAAGGAACAACACCACTAAAGAGATCCAAGCCAAGGTGACAGAGCTTGAACAGGAAAAGGACAAAGCTATGAAAGATTTTCAAACAAAAACAAGCAAGCTGGAGAAGGAAATGTACAAAACGAACAAAACCATACAAGACATGAAAATAGAAATAGAAACAATAAAGAAAACACAGTCAGAGTTAAAAGAGGAAGTAGAGAACCAAGGGAAGAGAACAGGAACTATGGATGTGAGTATCAACAATAGGATGCAAGAGATGGAAGACAGGATCTCAGGCATGGAAGATTCAGTGGAAGAAATCAGTACAACATCCAAAGAAAATGAGAAGGCTAAAAAATTTCTCACCCACAACATCTAAGAAATCAAGGACTCAAAGAAAAGACGGAACCTAAGAATTATAGGTATAGAGGAAAGAGAAGACTCCCGACTCCATGGTCCAGGAAATATCTTCAACAAAATCATAGAGGAAAACTTCCCAAACCTGAAAAAAGAGATGCCAATAAAAATCCAAGAGGCTTACAGAACACCAAACAGATTAGACCAGAAAAGAAACTCCTCTCGCCACATAAAAATTGAAATTCCAAATGTACAGAACAAAGAAAGAATATTAAAAGCTGTAAGAGAAAAAGGTCAAGTCACATACAATGGTAGACCCACCAGAATTACACCTGACTTCTCCTCAGAAATGTTAAAAGCTAGAAGGGCCTGGTCAGATATACTACAAGTCCTGAGAGATCATGGGTGCCCAGCCAGACTACTTTACCCAGCAAAACTCTCTATCAACATAGATGGAGACAACAAGATATTCCATGACAAAATCAAATTTAAACAATATCTACCCACAAACCCAGCACTACAGAAAATCCTAGAAGGAAAATCCCAACCAAGAGAAGAAAACTTCACCTAAGAAAACAAAGGGAATAGAAAACCCATCAGCAACTAAACCAAAAGAGACACAGGACCACCACCTATACCAAACTAATGGGAAATAACAACCCCAGGCCACCAATATTCATCAACATCAATGGACTCAACTCCCCAATAAAAAGACATAGGTTTACAGAGTGGATCCGCAAGCAAGACCCTTCCTTATGCTGTATACAAGAGACACATCTAACTATGAAAGATAGACACTGCCTCAGAGTAAACATCTGGGAAAAGGTTTTCCAAGCAAATGGACCCAGGAAGCAAGCTGGAGTAGCCATCCTAATACCAAACAAAACAGACTTCCAACTGAAGTTAATGAAGAAAGACAAAGAAGGGCACTATATACTCATTAAAGGGAATATTCATGAAGAGGAAATCTCAATACTGAACATCTATGCCCCAAATACAAAGGCACCTACTTTCGTAAAAGAAACACTTCTAAAACTTAAAGCGCACGTCGATCACAACACATTAGTAGTGGGAGACTTCAACACCCCACTCACAACAATGGACAGATCATCAAGACAGAAGACAAACAGAGAAATACTGAGTCTAAGAGAGATCATGAAACAAATGGACCTAACAGATATCTACAGAACGTTTCACCCAAACACAAAGGAATACACCTTTTTCTCAGCACCCCACGGAACCTTCTCCAAAATCGACCACATAGTTGGTCACAAGGATAGTCTCAATAGATACAAGAAAATTGAAATAACACCTTGTATCTTATCAGACCACCACAGAATAAAGCTGGTCTTCAACAGCAAAAGAATCAACAGAAAGCCTACACACACATGGAAATTGAACAGCTCCTTACTGGATGACCACTGGGTCAGGGAAGAAATAAAGAAGGAAATCAAAGACTTCTTAAAATCCAACAACAATGAAGACACAACATACCCAAACCTATGGGATACATTGAAAGCTGTGCTACGAGGAAAGTTCATAACACTAATTCCTTCCAAATCAAAATTGTGACAGCTCATATTAGTGAACTAACAGCTAAGCTGGGTGAATTGGAAAAAAAAGAAACAAACACTCCCAAGAAGAGCAGAAGGCAGGAAATCATCAAACTTAGGGCTGAAATCAACAACTTAGAATCAAAAAGAACTATACAAAGAATCAATGAAACCAAGAGTTGGTTCTTTGAGAAAATCAACAAAATAGACAGACCCCTAGCCAAATTAACTAAAAGGCAAAGGGAAAGAACCCAAATCAACAAAATCAGAAATGAAAAGGGAGAAATAACAACAGACATTGGGGAGATCCAGAAAATATTCGGGCATTACTTTAAAAATCTATATTCCACTAAATTTGAAAACCTAAGCGAAATGGACAATTTCCTCGATAAATTCCACCTACCAAAACTAAATCAAAATCAGATTAACAGCTTAAACAGCCCAATAACACCCAAGGAAATAGAAACAGTCATTAATAATCTCCCAACCAAAAAAAGCCCAGGGCCAGATGGCTTTAGCACGGAATTCTACAGGACCTTAAAGAGGAACTAACACCATTACTTTTCAAACTCTTCCACCACATAGAAACAGAAAGAACACTGCCAAACTCATTCTATGAGGCCACTGTCATTCTGATTCCTAAACCACACAAAGACCCAACAAAGAAAGAGTACTTCAGACCAATCTCCCTCATGAACATAGATGCAAAAATACTTAATAAAATACTAGCAAACCAAATTCAAGAACACATCAAAAGTATCATACATCATGATCAAGTAGGCTTCATCCCTGGAATGCAGGGATGGTTCATTATATGAAAGTCTATCAGTGTAATTCACGACATAAACAAGATGAAAGGAAAAAACCACATGATAATCTTGCTAGATGCAAAAAAGCATTTGACAAAATCCAACACCCCTTCATGCTAAATGTTCTGGAGAGAACGGGCATACAAGGACCATATCTAGAAATAAAAAAGGCAATGTACAGCAAGCCAGTAGCCAACATCAAATTAAATGGAGAGAAGCTTGAAGCATTTCCTCTAAACTCAGGGACAAGACAAGGATGTCCACTTTCACCATATCTCTTCAATATAGTACTTGAAGTCCTTGCTAGAGCAATAAGACAACTAAAGGAGATCAAAGGGATAAAAATTGGAAATGAAGAAGTCAAATTATCCCTATTC
>CAJQZJ010033927.1:6987523-7006927 GCA_907164525.1 Lophiomys imhausi
TCAAAGGGATAAAAATTGGAAATGAAGAAGTCAAATTATCCCTATTCTCAGATGATATGTTAGTATACATAAGCGACCCCAAAAACTCCACCAAAGAACTCTTACAGCTGATAAACAACTTCAGCAAGGTGGTTGGATACAAAATTAACTCAAAAAAATCAGAAGTCCTTCTTTATACAACAAACAAATATACCGAGAAAGAAATAAGGGAAACAACCCCCTTCACAATAGCCACAAACAACATAAAATACCTGGGGGTAACCCTAACCAAGCATGTTAAGGAGCTATATAACAAGACCTTCAAGCCCCTGAAGAAAGAAATGGAAGAGGCCTTTAGAAGATGGAAAGATCTCCAATGCTCATGGATAGGTAAGATCAACATAATAAAAATGGCTATCCTACCAAAAGCAATATATAGATTTAATGCAATTCTTATCAAAATACCAAAACAATTCTTTATAGACCTGGAAAAAGCTATTCTCAACTTCATATGGAACAATAAAAAGCCCAGAATAGCTAAATCAATCCTGTACAATGAAAAAATATCTGGAGGTATCACCATCCCAGATTTCAAGCTGTACTACAGAGCAACAGTAATAAAAACAGCATGGTACTGGTATAGAAACAGACCAGTGGATCAATGGAATCGAATTGAAGACCCAAACATGGATCCACACACCTATGGCCAACTAATTTTTGACAAAGAAGCCAAAACCACACAATGGAAGAAGGACAGCATCTTCAGCAAATGGTGCTGTTCCAACTGGATGTCCACTTGCAAAAGAATGAAATTAGACCCATACCTATCACCTTGTACAAAACTTAATTCCAAGTGGATCAAAGACCTTAACATAAGGCTGGCCACACTAAAGACACTAGAAGAAAAAGTAGGAGAAACCCTCGAACTCATTGGCACAGGTGACAACTTCCTGAACAGAACACCAACAGCTCAGGACCTGAGATCAACAATCAATAAATGGGACCTCATGAAATTGAAAAGCTTCTGTAAGGCAAAGGACACTGTCATTTGAACAAAACGGCAGCCTACAGACTGGGAGAAAATCTTCACCAACCCCACATCTGATAGAGGGCTATTATCTAAAATCTACAAAGAACTCAAGAAACTAAAAGCCAAGAAACCAAATAATCCAATCAAAAAATGGGAGATGGAGCTAAATAGAGAATTCACAAAGGAGGAATCCCTAAGGGCTGAGAGACACCTGAAGAAATGTTCAACATCTTTAATCATCAGAGAAATGCAACTCAAGACGACCCTGAGATTCCACCTAACACCTGTTAGAATGGCTAAGATAAAGAGCTCAAATGATAGCGCATGCTGGCGAGGGTGTGGAGAAAGGCGAACGAACCCTACTCCATTGCTGGTGGGAGTGCAGGCTCTTGATACACCGGCGGCACTTCCTATATAATCAGATATATTTATCCTTCTCAGCTCTCTGAGGTGGTTGAAGAAGAGACAACTTGAGTCTCATAGCTAAATTATGAGTTGTTTAGGAGTCAAGAGGGCGTTCTAGATCTAAGAAGATGGTTATAATAGTGATGCAAGTTAGTATGAAAACTAAGTCAGTTATAGAACTTTAAACTCATGGATATGGTTAGAAGGTAGAAGGTTAAAGTCAGCGGCCAAATATGTATGAACTGGACATTGGGAAGCTATATTGGGCCATTTAACTCTCATAAATGTGGCATATTTAATTCTGCTGTTTTGTGTAGAATTTACTGTTATAAGAGAAAGAACCATTTGTTGGAATGAAAAGAGAAGCTGTTGGGGGGGAAGAGGTGTCGCGTCCCTCTCGACCAGCAAGAATGACGCAACTCGCAAAGCTCTTCTCAAGCAGTTTATTCTGGTCCCTTGAAAACAGTCTTCCGAATGCCCGGGCAGACCCAACCCACAGGCTAAATACTAAATGAACAGCCAATCAAGTAAAGCCACGTGGTGCTATCTTAGAGGCCCACATATGCGGAAGCAAGCCAGATCAGCGGTCTTAGCCAAATATGGACTTGTTTACCACCGAGAGCGCTCACCGTCGGGCTGGTGGAAGGCGGAGACCAGCGCCATCTTTAAGACGCGGCACGTCGCAGCTCTCTACAGTTCCTCCTTTTTTATTTTTTCTAAAGTTGGTAGAAGTCCCTGGAAAGGTTTCATAATCCCCCTATCTGGGGATCTCACGGTGGGCCTGAGCCTGTAGGAGGGCGGTGCTCAAACTCTTACCCGTCTCTGGGTCAGCCTCCCCACTCGGGACTGCCCTGTCTTAGGTGGCTGAGACTTACCCGTCTACTCCGTCATTGACTTGCCAGACCCTAGTATCCGTGGAACGAATACCTCAGTGGGTAGGGACTATGCTTAGTGAAGATTTACTTCACGGCAGAGAGCCATGCCTGAGGGGACTGGCCCGCCTCAATGGCGACAAGGGCTTGTATAATCATGGCTGCATTACGCTTTTGTGTGGCTCTCATTTTGTAGATGCACCATAGGCAAACCAGACAGGCTAGTATCATCAGTATCGCCAAAGAGCCTACGCCCGCCCACTCCTTAAGATGATCCATAGCTGTCTGTATCCAGGAAGTCAAGCCAGTAGCCAGGCTCAGATCCACCCGAGTGGAGTTGATGTCGACAATTGTTGCTCTCAGCTCTCTCATCAAATTTTCAAATTCAGCCGACCAATCCTGTAAGAGGAACTTTGACAATTGTCTAGACAAATTAGCAGCCTTTGTAAAATTTTGATACTGCACCGAAGTAACACACCAACCTTGCATTTTCCACTCACACCCCAATTGTGCTAATTGCCAAAGAGAATCAATCTGTCCTTGTATTAAATCTATGCGTTGATTAACTATCATAAGACCTCCTTTGAGATGAGAATTCATAGAGGTCTGAGTATCCAATGCCTGTGCCACAGTGGCTGAGATGTTATTCAGGGCATTGGCAGTCTGTATAGAACTAGACAAGGCAATAGCTGAGGCAGTAGCTCCCACAGCAGCAATAGTGATAGCAGTAACAATAGCTGCAGTGATGCCAAAATCTCTTTTAAACCTGAATAGCATCATGGTATTAGGAGCCTCTACAGGAACTGGTACATATCGAGGCATTCTAGTCACCACAGCCACAGGAAAGGCTGTGGCATTCCAGCATAGGGCATAAAAAACATGTGCCCGGAGTGCATACTAATTTTTCTTCACCCAAGGATGCACTCCCATTACTTACAATCCACAGAAAAGGATGCCAGAGACATACTGGCGAAGCTAAAAAGTTCTTGTTGCGGTAAGAATGAAATAAAGAATTCCAAGTACCAGAGCCACTACCGCTAGAAAAATCCAATTTGGTAGCGGACCCTAGGGAAAAATTACCTCTTTGATAAATTCCTCCCCCAAGCATAATGACAGGTCCCAAGTCCATGCAACTTCCATTTACTCCACACAAAAGCCACAAATCAAAAGGATTGGTGGCAGTCTGCTGAGGATCCCTAGTAGATATATCAAGCATTCCTGTACAAGACTTATTCACTATATTACTAATCATGGGGCTAAAGGAAAAATAATCTTGTTGAACCCAAACTGCTCTGCGCTCCTGACATCCAGTCCAGGGAAAAGGTCCTTCTTCTCCTGTGGATCCTCTACAAAAAGGTGCCCAGCGTGGCTGTCTGGGGCGGTCCCGGTCAGAGACTCGTGTGGGCCACCATCCTTCAAGGCGAGAACCATTGCCTGAAAACAAACCACCACTCCTACCCCCAAACCTCAGTTGTGGTAAAAAAATCTGCTGACTGCTGAGACAATTTAATGCATTTTGTATCATCTGACCTATTGAAGCTCATTAAAAAGCACAAACTACCCTTCAAGCTGACATTTCTATTACCCTCTATAGGGCTTCTCTGATCATCAAAGGGAAGGTAGGGTAAGCCTAAGCTTCTATTACTGCTAAATAAATGTGGAAACACAGTTGCATCATGTCTGACCGGCATCGGCTTTGGGAATATCGACAGGATCCCCCATCTCGGCTCGGTCATTCCTGACATACTCTCTGCTACTAACACCAGGATCCTTAGGAAGGTCTTCATGACGAATCTTCCTCACAAGGCGTTCAGGCACCCACCAAGAGCCTGTCAGAATGTCCTTCCACTTCACCATGCTTTTAGGTGAACCATGGGAATCCTGATGTCTGTCCGCTGCTGAGCGGCCTTGAGCATCCAAATTGAAAAAATTTAAAGTAAATAAGGCTAAAGATATTCTCTCCTTGGGGGTACGGCCTTGGCCTATTCCCCCTTTTTGTTTTTGCAAGCATTCTTTCAAGGTGCGATGAGCACCCTCCACAATTCCTTGTCCTTGAGGATTGTATGGTAATCCGTGATTAAGCTGTACCTCCATCTGGTTGCAGAAGGAGACAAAGGACTGTGCCGTATAGGCTGGTCCATTGTCCGTTTTCAGCTGCTGTGGTTTTCCCCATGCAGCCCAGGCTTCTAAGCAATGTCCTATGACATTGCGAGCCTTTTCTCCACTCATAGGTGTAGCATGTATGATACCTGAGCAGGTATCCACAGATACATGAATATATTTTAAGGTTCCAAATTCTGAAATGTGGGTAACGTCCATTTGCCAGATTTTGAGTGGCATCAATCCTCTAGGGTTCACTCCCACACTGGGAGGATGATGATGAATCACACACTGAGGACAGTCCAAAACCACTTGTCTAGCATCTGCTCTAGACAAATGGAATTTTTGCTGTAGAGTTTTTGCATTTACATGAAATAATTGGTGAAACTGTCTGGCTTGGTCCAGGAATGAGCTCCAAAAAATGCATGTCATCCTGGTCCATTGATCAACTTTATCATTACCCTCACTTAATGGTCCAGGTAATCCTGTATGTGCTCTGATATGTTGAATATAAAAACACCTTTTTCTCTGCCAGATTAAAACTTGTAACTCTTGTAATAAGGCACATACAGTACTACTATTCTTAATAGGACCTGCTAATTCTAATACTTTCACTGCGTTGACCACATACACTGAATCTGAAATAAAATTGAATGCAAATTGACATCTTTTAAACACCTCAATTACTATTTTCAACTCTACTATTTGGGGGGAGCCCGGTTGAAATTGACATAACACGGGCTCTTGTCTTTCTATCAAATAGGCTCCACAGCCTGTCTTTGAGCCATCAGTAAACACATTTGGTGACCCTTGAAGTGGTACTGCTGAAGTAACCTTAGGGAATATCACTGGGTGCTCCTTAAAAAATGATAGCAATGGATGTTTAGGATAATGGTTATCAATCACTCCTTCAAAGCTACATTGTAATATTGCCCAGTCATCTACAGTGCCACACAAAATCTTAATTTGATAACTGGAATAGGGCACTATTATACTGGCAGGAGCAACTCCAAAAGACTGCAAGCATTGTTGGATACCATTCAAGGCTAAAGCAGCAAGTGCAGTGGGATAATGTTCTATGGATTTTTTCGGAGAAATCTTTGAATAGGTCCATAATAATGGTCCGTCCTGCCATAACAATCCTGTAGGTTGACCATAGGTGGCAAATATGCACAATGCAATGGGCTGTCCTTCCTGCCATCTCTTTAGGAAGGCACTCTGTAACCTTTCTTCCACTTTACATAAAGCTTTTCTTGCTTCTTCTGTTAATTGCCTAGGAGAATTAAGTGCTGAATCACCTTTCAAAATATCATATAGGGGTCTTATTTCATAATTTGGTAGCTTCAAATAGCCTCTTACCCAATTGATATCTCCTAACAACCTTTGAAAATCATTTAGAGTCTCTAAATTATCTTTTCTTATCTCAATCTTTTGAGGTATTATCTTTTCAGGTCCAACCTTCGCTCCTAAATAATCAACTACATTTTCCTTTTGAACCTTATCAGGAGCAATAAACAATCTTTTCTTTTTTAATAATTGAACTAATTCTTCATAGGCCCGATCTAACATTTGTTCACTCTTAGCTGCCAGTAAGATATGATCCGTATAATGAACACATCTCAAATCTGGAAAATTCTTTCTTAAGGGAGCAATGGCTTCCCCCACATACAGTTGGCACATAGTGGGGCTGTTTGCCATGCCCTGGGGTAATACAACCCATTCAAACCACTGATCAGGTTCCTCATGGTTACAGGATGGAACAGTAAATGCAAATCTCTCACTATCTTTGGCACACAAAGGGATGGAGAAAAAACAATCTCTTATATCTATAACTATAATGGGCCATGAGGCTGGCAAAGATGATAAAAGCGGCAAGCTGCGTTGCACTGGGCCCATGATCTGCATTTGTTGATTTATGGCACGCAGGTCATGCAATAATCTCCATTTTCCAGATTTCTTTTTAACGACAAAGATAGGTGTATTCCAGGGAGATACAGATGGTTTTATATGCTTTAAAGACATCTGTTCATCCACCAACTCTTTGGCCGCATTCAATTTTACAGAGGAAAGTGGCCACTGAGGAACCCATACTGGGTCCTCCGTCTTCCAAGTTATGGGAATGCCCTCCTCAGTGGCCCCTAGGAAAAACCCAGGCCCTGTCCCTTTTTTCTTTGCTGCGTAGATATGGGACTTTTCCGCCCCTGCAAATATTTTCCTATTCCAAAGCCTGGAGCATATCCCATATCTTGCATCATACGTTGGGCTGAATCAGAATAGTCATTACTCAATTTAAATCCCATATCCTTTAAAAGGTCTCTTCCCCAAAGGGAGATAGGGAGCTCAAGTACATATGGCTGCATTTCTCCTGAGTGATTTTCTTGGTCCTGCCACTTTAATAATCTTGCACTCATATCTGGAGTCTTAGCATAACCCAGGCCTTGAAGTGTTTGAGAAGAGGCTTGTACGGGCCAACCTGAAGGCCAGTCTTTCTTTGCTATGATACTCCTATCAGCCCCAGTATCCAAAAGGCCCAAGATCTTTTGACCATCAACTTTTAACTCCAAGACAGGGCGTTGGTCCAAATGTAAGGAGAGGAAAGTCAGATCCGTGCCCGTGGACCCAAAACCATCTTTTCCTCTCTCTCTATCCTTTACTGCATATCGGTCATGTAAGCTCGGCAACATGATCAATTGAGCAATTCTATCTCCAGGAGAGATAGCCGTTATACCACGGGGGGAGGCTACCATGATCTTAACCACTCCTGTATAATCTGGATCTATAACTCCAGGATGGACAATAAGTCCTCTCAAGGCTGATGATGACCTCCCCAACAACAAACCAACTGTACCAGGTTCAAGGGGTCCTTTAAAATCTGTTTCAATTAACTGGACCCCCATTTGGGGTGTTAATACGAGTCTGGTGGTGGAACAGAGGTCCAATCCTGCTGAGCCTGCAGTGGCTCTCCGCGGTCTCTCGGATGGTGGAGGGTTGGCCATCTGTCTTGATTCTGTTCTTTGTCCTGATTCTCTACTGCCCCATATATTTGTGGGCCCTGAGGTCGTGGGCCCCGCTGTCCGTTTTTTGGACGAGCGCCACCATAACCTTGAGTTAAAGGCTGGCCATGGATATCTATCACTGAACGGCATTCATTAGCCCAATGGTTCCCTTTTTTACATTTTGGGCATAAGCCCGGCCGCCTGGGGCATTGTACACTTCCTGTACTTTCTGTATTCCTTCCCTTGGGGAACTGTCTTTTAAAGTGTCCCATCTTGCCACACTTAAAACAAACTCCTGAACTTCCTCCACCTTTTCTGGCCAACTGTATTACTGCGGCAGCGAGACCAGCATTAGTTAACGGCCCTCCAAGTTCTCTACACACTTTCATCCAGGCTTCTAGGCCTTTATTCTTATAAGGGGTGATAGCGGCTCTACATTCTTTAGTACATTGCTCATAGACCAACTGTTTTATTAGTGGCAAAGCAGCATCCGGGTCACCAAAAATCTTCCCTGCTGCTTCCACCATTCGTGCTACAAAATCTGAAAAGGGCTCCATGGGGCCCTGTAGAATCTTAGTTAAGTTCCCACTCACCTCCCCTTTATTAGGAAGAGATCTCCAAGCCTTGATAGCTATCTTGTTTATTTGCTCATAAATCTGAATAGGATATCCTATCTGCTGATTGGCAAATCTCCCCTGCCCAAGCAGCATATCTCTATCCCAGGCTGGATTTCCATCTCTCTGATTATTGGCTGCTTGCTCAGTGGCATACTCAATCAAGAAAGCTTTCCAGTCTAAGTATTGCCCTGGACTTAAGCAGGCGCGGACCAGGCCACTCCAATCACTCGGAGTCATACAATGTCTGCTTAATGCTTCCACTTGAGCCATTGTAAAAGAAGCGGTAGTACCATAGGTACAAACCGACTCTGCAAGAGATTTTACCACCTTAAAATCAAGCGGTTCCTCGTACCTGTTCCCTTGTGGGTCTTGGTATACCGGATAGGCAAACTGTAATTCTGTTCTTACTTGTGTCCACATCCCCAGGCAGAAAGATCTCCCTACTTTCAGGGACTGAACAGGCTGATCTATGTGAGTGGCTTCTGGATATGGAGGAGGAGTCGAAGGCGCCATGGCAACGGCTTTGTTTACACCAGCTGCCACCAGCGTGGCTGAAGGCGCTGTAGCAACGACTCCACCCACTCCGACTGCCGCTGACGTGTCAGGCGCTGTAGCAACGGCTCCACCCACACTGACTGTCGCCGACATGTCCTTTTCTTTTACCCTTTTCTTTTCCTTTTTTCTAATAACAGTCCTCTCCAACTGTTCTAGTAGAGCATGTAGCTCTCCTTCAGAATCTGTGCTCTCTGAGTCCTCAAAATCTCTAAAATCTCTAAAATCTGTAAGATCGGGATAGGGAGGAACTTTCTTTTTGCCTCCCTTTTCACTGTCTGCCTGCTCAAATCTTTCGCCTTTGTTACTTTCCTTTTCACTGTCTACTTGCTCAGATCTTTCCCCTTGTAGCAGTTCCAAGGCTGATTCTCCCTCTTTGATTGCATTACAACATCTCTGATCTTCTAAACAACTCTTCACCATTTTCCAAATCGGTCTTACTCCATGCTTCAGAGTCCCTTGCTCCCAAGCAAAATCCAAGTCCCTGCCTAATTTGTCCCATCAGGATACCGTAAGATTCCCGGACACCGCAAACCACGGAGCCACGGAATCACATTCATTCAAAAATCTTTCTAGGGTAGACTTCTTAATCTTCAAATTCCTAGCTAAAAGTAGCTCCTGAAGAGCCAGAAAAATTGGGTGTGACTCAGACAACCCCATGTTTAAAAATTTACTTTCGGTTCGCAGCTTCCCCACGAAACTGTACCTTTTGTTCGCTATCTCCACGAAACTTTACCGTATGTTCGCTATTATCCGCGAATCTTTACTTTGTGTTCACTATCTCTGTGAAACTTTATTGTCCTGATTTATCCCAGGAACTTACCAACGCGTTGCCCCTGACTGCAGGAGTTCTGAGTCTTTTCTGGGTCCCCGTACGGGCCACCACTTGTCGCGTCCCTCTCGACCAGCAAGAACGACACAACTTGCAAAAGCTCTTCTCAAGCAGTTTATTCAGGTCCCTTGAAAACAGTCTTCTGAATGCCCGGGCAGACCCAACCCACAGGCTAAATACTAAATGAACAGCCAATCAAGTAAAGCCACATGGTGCTATCTTAGAGGCCCACGTATGTGGAAGAAAGCCAGATCAGCGGTCTTAGCCAAATATGGACTTGTTTACCACCGAGAGCACTCACCGTCGGGCTGGTGGAAGGCGGAGACCAGCGCCATCTTTAAGGCGCGGCACGTCGCAGCTCTCTACAAAGAGGGTGGAAGGGTGGGACAGGAAGGGGGAATAGGGAAGGGTTTGTGACTGAGATGTAACTTGAAGAAAAAAAATAAAGTATTTATTAAAAAAAAAAAAAGAATCTACAACAAAGACTGTTTTCCTGACAACTGAGGACCTGCCCCAGAAACTGTATCATTCTAAAAGGTTATGAAAGTAGTTTATAATTATCAATAGGTCTAGTGGATAGGTTAAAGGGGTTGTAGGAATTTATAGGATTAATAATTAAGAAATTGTTGGTGTTTGTTTTAAGTGAATTTAGTAATAAATAAATAAGGGTTAAATAATAATTTAAAACTTCGGTTACACATTAATGTCAATATTTTCAAAAATTTAATGATTCTATCTCCTTAGAATGCTTAGCTGATGCTTGATGGTTCAGTGAAGGCTAATTTTTCTCCCAGTGGGTCTTATCTTGTTTGTCCATACTTAACAAAGGAGAGACAGTTGACTAACATTGTACATAGCATTTAACACTATTTCTTAATGTAAAAAATGTATTCTTAAAAAATTTCGTAGATACATACAATACATCGCGATCATAAACATCCCTCACTCTCACCTTTAACTTTTTCCTCAGGCCCTACCATCACACCTTCTTCCCAGTTTCATGCCCTTCATTATAATCATCATCATCATCATTTTTAACACACTGAATTTAATTAGTTCTAATTGTATGCTTATGAGTGTGTAGTCATTCACTGGGGCATGTGAATGACACACCAGTTGCCAGGCCTCTGAAGAAAAGTGACTCTCCCTTCCTTAGCAGCCATCAGCTGCCAATAACTCCTCAGCTAGGGTTGGGGTCTTGGGATCTACTCCACTATTCAGACACCACAGGTGCTGTGAGTTCATGTGTGCAATAATCATGTCATGTCCACAGGACATTTCACAAAACTCTTCCCTATTTTCTTGGTGCAATAAACATGGTCAAAATCTAAATCATATGCCCTAAGGCAGGATCTACTAATGTTGCCTTTTTAATAGTCATGTTATCAAAGTGTCTTCTTCTCCCCCCCCCCATGGAAGTGTCTTCTAAATATTTATGTTTCTATTCATAGATTTGTGCTGCTTCCAACCTTGGTCAAAGAATTATCATATTGCACAGGGCATTAGTTAATGCAAATGCATCACTGCTCAAAGTGCTGAGAATAAGAGAATGTGGGTGCTTTGTCATAGATGGTGCATCTATGTCACCACTATGTGCACATACACACACCATGCATGCACACAGGAACACACACAGACAGGTCAGGAAACAGAGAACAGAAGGAAGAATAGTGCATTTCTTAACTTTTCAAAATGTAGAAATGGTTACTTTTTCTCTTTGATTATAGAAAAATTCCTTCTCTCTTCTAAATTATATTAAGGTACAGAAATTTAACAATTCAAGTTGCTCAATATATAAAAATTAATGTACAAAATATGCTTCCAGATATTTTCAGTATCCTATTATAATTTCTATTTTGCTCATCAACATTCATAATTTCTATACCAGTAAATGTGGTAAAAAATGAAATTTTTCTCTTGAGCTGAAAGAATGGCATTATTTTGTTTATTTATATCACAAATATGACTTTTTAATAATATCTCTTTTCAAGACTTTCTATCAACATCAAACAGCATAAGTCTATTCCAGGTGAATTTTATTTTTACATTCATTCTCAATTCCTGGTTCTCTCCATTCCCCTTTATATTTACACCAACTATTAGATATTCAGACTATATCTTTGGAAATATATGTATATTTACATATCACACATAGTTCACAGGCTCATATGTATTAATCTATTACATCAGCATATTACAACATACACAAGAAAAATACTCTGACACGACTGAATACCGCAAACCACAGAGCTATAACAAGTATTCCCAATCCATAATGTTTAAGGTTTCCCATTTTGATCTGTTCTGACTACAGACACTGTTCTGAAAATTTTTTGGTGTAGTTATACCTCCTGTTACACAAAAGAATTAAAAACAAGAGAAATAGCCAGAGGAAACTTTCTCTGGCATTTTCATCTAAATTTCACTCAAAGTCAAAAAATGTTTTCTGTTTGATCTGCATCTCCAAAGAATTCTTCCTGTCTTTGTCTCTTAACTTGTCATCTTTACACTTCTTCTTTTAAGCTGGCAATGTTCATCTTATTTCAAGGTAGGGACTTATAATTTACAATTGCATCATTTTAAAAATTATTAATAACCAATTTAATATCATTTATTTTTGTTACTCTGGTGTTTTATTGGCTAAATTGTCTATGTTAGAGTTCTCTTTATAGAATTTCAGTGTTTTGGAGTGAACTGTCTCATGATTTGATCCATGAGACTGTTTTATTAATGCATGAATTTGTAGATATGCTATTTCTGGAGCTTCAATACTGTATTTCCCCTATTGATAGGCCTCTGTGTTGCTTGTAGTCTCTATTTGAATACATGTAGCTTATTTATTTGTGGATTCATAGGATTAAAACTGCTGCATAATAAAACATATGAGTATTACCAATAAGAAAGAGACTTCTCTTCATAATAGCTTTTCTGATTCATATATTCCCTGTATCATGATTTTAACAGTTAAATTATATTTTATTTAGGAAAGGGAGGTTCCAAAACTACTTTATTATTTCTCTAATTTTAGCTTTTTGAATTATTTCTACTTTTCAATATATTTTTGATAGATGAAAATGATTTGATATACAGCTTACTATACCAGTCTTTGTCCTACATTTTGGCTATTTTTTAAGATAATTGCATAAACACATGGAATTAGATGACATACTGAAATAACATTATGATGCATTGTTTCAAATCCCTTACACAATGTTTGTTCCAATTCCAAGTCTTTTCATAAATCCTTCTCATGTTCACTTAAAAAACATTTGTTGTCTTTCATTTTGTGGGTACATGTATGCCACTGAAGGTTTATCAAAGAATATATCTCATTTCTTTGGGATAATTTTGTGGAAGAGAGTAGGTAAGGGAGGGAGGATATAACATTAACTGGAACAGAAATGGAAATAAACTATTAACACAGTGTTAGCATTACAGCACAAATGAAATGACAATACAATCACAAATTACAGAAGCACAGAATTTGAAATTACAATGCAAAAACACAAAGACAAGAAAACCAACCTCCCAAAACAGTATTTACAGAGAGGTTTGACTTTCTATAATTTACATTAGCTAGGATGGAAAATGGAGAATAATCTTCTGGGGAAAATGGCCACCATTTTGCTAAAAATAATCCCCAGTCACCTATGCTGATGGTGTCACTATTTACACTGGAGGGAGATGCCAGCTGCTACCCACAGGGATTCATATGAGATAAGACTCTTCCTAAGAATCAGACTTTATTATAGAGTCAATTCAACAATAACAACAACAATAAAAATACCCTGAGACCATTACTTTTAACACAGTGATGGTTGAACAGACTCACATAAAAAGAAATCTCATTTGGCTTCTAAGTAACTTGAAGCCTGACATTGTAGACTCTACCCACACTATGCCCAGAGCTGTTTTCAGTGTACCACAATACCCTTGAAACTACTGTGAGAGAATTTCAGAGTCTACCTATCCCATCCTATTATATCTCTCTCTTTCTGGATGAACAATTTTTACATCTTAGGTAGAAAAGGATTCTGTGGATCTCTTTCTTTACTCATATTTATACCAGAAATGTTTCATAAGTAAAGATGGCAAAATAATATCTCTCCCTTTAGTTCAGAAAAAGATGAGTATGACTGTTTGGTAACTTATGGGCAGAAGCTGTCACATCTAAAGTACCTGACTGGGTTTGCTTAGGAAGAAAGTGTTTACTGAGACTGTCAGTGGTAAAACTGTAATTATTCCCAGAAAATTGGAGCAGATGAACGCCCTAAGTTCCACTTACTGGTTCATATTTTACTGATACCTCTTATTATAAATTACAATTATCAACTTCCTTACTCAGAAGGATTTATAATGTTCTATGCTTATTCTACCCATATGATTTTAAGATAGAAGGAATCGTCTCAAAATTTCTAAGTTCTGATGTTAATGGCTACAAAATAATCCTCAGCTAAGAATGTCTCTAATTAATTTTTAGAGCTATAAATATTGTGAAATTGTGGAAGGAACAAAGACAGTAGGTCAAGATGCACCAATAAATTAAGGATTAAGACTACTGAGTTGTAAATAAATAAATGCATGTCAAATAGGTCCTTTAGTTCCCAGCCTTTCACAAACTACATGATCAATCTAGATGCAAAGTCATTGTTCTCATCATTCAACTTGGGTACCTTTGTTTATTCCTTCTACTCATTTCCTATGCTGTCCATGATATATTTGTTTTCAAATATGCACAGGGGATTTGAAAGTACAGTATGGTTAGAATGAGATGAAAAACTTACAGTATGTGATGAGACAATTAACATGGAAGGCCATTTAAAATAACTGTGTGAAAATATATGACTACAGAATTTTCATATATATTTGTATATATAAAAGAAATCTAATAGGGTACCAAAATAATATATGATGACATTTCATGCCACCAAGTAAAGCCTCCAGGGCCAGGAATAGACTACATCTAGTTGGGTCATTGGCCAAAAGGATGCTATGGAATCCCTTCAACACCACAGCGTATAGGTATAGCAAGTACTAATGGTTGCTCTCCACAGCTTGACGACAAGGCCTTATTACTGAAGCTATATTTATGTCACTAAACATGGAGAAGTCATACTGGCACCTATCTAGAAACTTTACCTCTACTACCTAAAGTTAATGGTATTGGAAGGTACAGTGAATGTTACCAGAAGAGAAAAGTAATCATTAATAGCACCCAGCCACAAACTCTGCTACCTATAACAATGACCTGCCTGTATGATATACCAGTGCAATAGTGGTACAGATATTATGGGAGTAACCAACCACTTTTTTAAGTTGGATTTTTAAGGCCCACTATATGAGATGGAACTCATACCAGAAGCTGCTAAAGTGACCAAGAACCTGAGAATAGATAGGACATTAACCTAGAAGAAAACCTAATACTGTTATTCTGTTAAAAGAACATAATGATGAGCTCAGGGGTCTATATGAAAGAGGTTATAGAAAGATTACAAGAGCCAGAGTTGGTGGATGACTTCAAGGAAACAGTGTCTTCCATGCACAACAGTACAGATGTGCATATGAGCTTATGGAGACTGTTTTTGTACACATAAGGCCTGCAAAGGTTCAAGCCAATCAGGTTCCCAACACCAAAAGTGGAAAAAGGACATGGGGTCCCAACTCTCACCAAGAAGTTAGTTGAAGTTGAAACATGCTAGCAAGAGGAAAATCAGTTTTCTCCAATGGAATGCCTTTGGGCATATCAACAATACTCCAGGGCAAGCCCTGCATGCAAGAGTAGTTGGTCAACATAAAACAATATCAATATTTTGTGTACTTTTAATTTAATTTTTGCTTTTTTTGTATGTGTCATTGGTCTTTTGATTTTCATTTTGTGTTGAAGGGTTGTTTCTTGTTTATTTTCTTGTGTTTTTGTTTGTTTTCCTTTTGAAAGAGAAAGGTAGAGAAAGGGTAATAGAGAAAGAGATAGATAGATAGATAGATAGATAGATAGATAGAAATAGAGATGGATAGGTAGATAGATGATAGATAGATAGATAGATCAATAGCCATATAGAAATAGAGAGAGAGAGAGATAGATAGATAGATAGATAGATAGATAGATAGATAGATAGATAGATAGACAGGCAGATAGATCATAGAGTTGGAGAGGTAGGGAGGTGAGGAAGAACTGGAAGAAGTTTGGGAGAAGAAACATGATCAAAATATATTGTATATATTTGTAACAAGATTAAGAAAGAGAAAAGAAAAGAAGATGGAAGGAAGGTAGGAAGGAATGGAGGGAGGGAGAGAGGAAGGGAGGGAAGGAGGGAGGGAGGAAGGAAGGAAGGAAGGAAGGAAGGAAGGAAGGAAGGAAGGAAAAAAGAGGCAGGGGAGGATCAGGGAATATTGAAGTGGGCAGGTAAGAATATTTTTATAAAGAAAAATGAAGAGCAATGAATTCTCTATTTGTACTATAGCTTTAAGGTTCTCCATCCCCATATTCAACAAAGCATTTTCTGTGTACAAAACTGTGTGTGCTTCATTTTTCTTTTTTAAAATTTTACTTTTGAGATTATAATTTAAGGACATTTTCCCTTCCCTTTACTCCCTGCAAACCTTCCTATATAACCCTACCTGACCTCTTTCAAATTTAGGGTCTCTTTTTTTTTTAGTAATTTCTATTGTATGTATATATGTACATATATATATAGATATAGATATAGGCATAGATGTATATGATATAAAAGTATAGGCACTTATATTTCTAAATATAATCTGCTCAGTTTGCATAATGTTTACTTGTAGATATATTTTCATTGTTGACTGTCTGACACTGAACAACCAATTGGTGTGCTCTTCCTTAGGGACAACCACCTCTCCTGCTCCCAGCTTTCCTCAATTGCCTATAGTTCTCTGTGTAGCATTGAGGACTCATGGATTTTTTTCCCCTGTTCACTTTGGCATGTCCACTGGTGCCATCATTGTTCAACTCACACTTGGGCAGTCATGTTGATGGGACTTTGAGATGTAGCTTCTGATAATACTAGTAGACCCAATCTCTCAATAAACTCCCTGATCCTCTGGCTTTTATAATCTTGCCTCTCCCTCTTCTACAAAGTTTACCTAGCCTTAGGGGCAAGAGTGTTTTGTGAATATGCAAAAAGGGGATAGGATCCACAGCTCTGCATTTTCTTCAACATTTATTTATTTCTTCAAGTTACATCTCAATCATAGCTTCCTCTGTCCTCCCCTCCTGGTTCCTCTCTCCTGTCCTCTTTTTTTTTTTTTAATTTAAGGTGTATTTCCCCCCAACATCTCCACCTTTTAGCACAATAAAAGGCTCTTTTTCTTATAACAATAAATACAATACAAAGCAATAAGAACAATTAGGCAAAAATTATGAAAATTATAAGGTATAACACACATTTCTAATGTTCAGTCTATATGTATTTTGGAACTAGTAATGATATTCTATTATATATCTTGATGAGTTTTTGATGAGTTTAAAGTTCTATACCTAACTCAATTTCCATCCTATTACATTATTACCAACTTAGAAAAAAATCTTCTTAGACCAAGAATATCCTTTTAATTCTTAAAAAACTTAAAACTTAATGGTGAAACTCTAACTATCTAATCTTCAATCACATCAGAGTCCTGAGAAGGATAAATATATCTGAATAAATAGGAAGTGCAGAACAGCAGCTTCCAAAACTAAGAAATGACAGGTAACTGGCTGTCCAACAGTCCGCAATTTTTCTCTATAACATTACAACATCTATCGTCAACCTCTTGGCCCAGTATCTCTGACAGACATTAATTGTAAAGCAGGAATTTTGAAGGACTTGCCCACCCTGTCTTGGCAGAGCTAGGCTGTTAACTAATCTGCTTCCAAGTTTTGTCCTTTTCAGACAGTGTTCTGTCTACAGTTGAAGCGTGGGATTTCTCTTACCCAGTGACTAGCTTGCCACTAATGCAGCCATCTCCAAATGACACAGCTCTGCATATTTATTAGTTGTGGCTTTCTATAGTGATCTCCCTCTCTTGCAAAGAGGTTTCCTTGATGAAGGATGAAGACTCAAGCCTCATTTTAAGGAAACTGAAATAAGTATTTGTTTACATTAGTGCTGACAGAGTTCCATAGGATACCTAAGGTCACTTGGAAAATGATCCTTAAAACTGAACTACTTTGGTGAGAAGCACAGAGACAGAGATGTCCAGGAACCCATTTCAGGGAACCCTTGGGAAATAGTTCTCCAGTCTGTGGAATATGAGTTTGGATTTCTATTATAAGGGCATTAAGGAAAATTGGCATCTAGGAAAAAATGTGTTCTTCTGACTCCTTAAAATTCAGGTTTAATTTGTCCTGAATGTCTCATGCACTCTGTTCAAATTGACTGTTCCTGCAACAACTCTTTGTACTACAAGTAGGCTATCAAGCAAGTGAGCCCCAGTTCACATGTTGCTTCTTTCTATATTTCAACATCTCCTTTCATATCCATCACCCCTTTTCCACTACTGAATGCCTACACCTGTGTCTCTAGGCACTGAGGAGATGAAATAAATTTAGCAGGGAAAAATTTCTGCCACAAAACCTGCTGTGAAATGGAATGCATTTTTTTTTTTTTTTTTTTTTTTTTTTTTTTTTTTTGTGGATGAGCTTAGCTAACTTGCACAAGTTGAGTGATTGCTCTGAGAAAGCTTCCAGCATGTAAACCTCCCAGCAGTGTTTTTGGTTTGTTCTTTTCTGACAGACCCAGGACAGAATGCCAGTCATTAATTTTTTTAGGAGTCACAAATATTATAGACGAGGACATTACTTGATACAGGAACCTTACCAGGAGGTGCAAGTTGCTTCAGGGGAGATGGGTGGCTGTTACATTACCAATAGGGGCGTTCAGCATGTGTTCCATAGGGCACTAGAAAATCCCCAAGGAGTTGCTTGTGAGATCCTGCTTTTGTTTCTGCCTCCCTCTGGAAACAGCTGTAAGAAGAAGAAAGTAGAAATCAGTCCTGACAGGAATATCATTCTGGTTTGTTTGTAAAACTAAAATTGACTTATTTTCTTGGAGAGATACATGAGGAAGAAAGTGGTGCTTGATATTGGGGACCCATTCTGGCCTCAGGGGACAGTTCATTAAAACAGACTTACTTGGTTGTCACGTTGTTTTACTGGAGTGAATAATGAACAGTGCTTCCCAATTTTGTAAGAATATTTCATGTGCATGTCTAAGGGATAACCTAACTTTCTCTTTTGATAATTGTTATGGCGTGCTTTCTTTGAGTTTTTGTTTTTTGTTTGTTGCTGTTGTTTTGCTACACTCTAACATCCACTTTATTCTCTTGATTTTCATTCTCTCTGCCATCAAATGCCCTTCCAAAGAGAAACAAAACAAAAATATACAATAATTAATTATCCCAACATCAAAATGTCTGTCACAGGTTTTTTTTTTGGGGGGGGGAAGATATATAAAGCCTAAGACAAAAAAAAAATCATTGTTTCTCTCCTTCATGGATGGCTTTCTTGATGACATACAAAAATGACATTTTTTCTTTTCAAAAGCAATGTTTTTTCTTTGTTGAAAATTCTGGAATATGGACTTTAAAACTTCTTCATATTTTTAGTGATTAAAACCTAAAAAATCACTATCTCCATCTGCATTCCATCAGTGCTGCTGGGAACTGGAAAGATCCAGGCAGAGCTGGGACTGTTTTGTTGTTTCTGTTGTTGGTGTTGGTGTTGTTTTTTTTAAAGTAACATTGATATTCAAAGCCTGGGTAAAGGGGTAGTTTAGTTTGGAATAGGGTTTCAGAGGCATAAACATATTTTGAGGTGCTTCTGTGTGTCAGAAATCACACTGTGTACTAGAGGCAGAAAAATGACAAGGTACAAAGAAACCATGAGCAGAGAGGGAACTCGAGTTTGGCTAACTGCTTGGAAACCTAGAAGTTGCCTAGACTGAGGTTGAAAATAAATCCTTTTCTATCTATCTTTCTTTCTTTCTTTCTTTCTTTCTTTCTTTCTTTCTTTCTTTCT
>CAJQZJ010033927.1:7006937-7065370 GCA_907164525.1 Lophiomys imhausi
TCTTTCTTTCTTTCTTTCTTTCTTTCTTTCTTTCTTTCTTTCTTTCTTTCCTTCCTTCCTTCCTTCCTTCCTTCCTTCCTTCTTTCTTTCTTTTCTTTTCTTTCTCTCTCTCTCTCTTTCTTTTTAATTTAAGGAAAGAAGAGATGTTAAAAGTGGAAGGCAGAAACTCTTAGACCTTTGGAACCAGAGCAAGGAAGGCAGCAAGTGAACACCTGGAGATGCTGACCTGAGCAGCTTGTGTGTGTGTGTGTGTGTGTGTGTGTGTGTGTGTGTGCCTGCATGTGCATGCGTGCATGCTCTTACACAGGCCTTAAGTTTGCCTCCTTAACTCTATAAGGCTGTTTTGTTGTTTTGTATGCTGTTAAGGATGACACAAAAGTAAATACTTAATGACTGGATCGTGGGAATTAGGAAGTGGACCAAAGGAGTATAATTTTATTTTTCACAAATTACAAAGCTTCCAGCTAGTGGTCTCCCTCCATTTCACAAGGTCACATGTGGTCTAGGCTGAGGCTTCTCTTTAAGTCCAAGAACTGCACTGTCCTGATGGTTTCTCCAGACAGGAGGGAAGAATGTACATGTTCTTGTCCAGATGGAAACTCTGTATCAGTTTTGTCCACACTCCAGCTGTGGTCCTCTGGATCAAATTTCACCAATCAGAAACTCTCTGCTGCCTGAGTCTCCAGCATCACTGCTGCCTGAGATGCAGGAAGTTCCGAGACCATAAAAAAGCCAATTTCACAGCAGTGACCTCACAGAAAGATCTGGAACATCCCCCACCCCCGTATACCCCTCACCCTCCGCCTTGGGCTATCATGAAACTCTAATATAATGTTCAAATCATTCTGAATGTCTTTGAATTTTTTTCAGGGCCATATTTAATTAGAGCTGTGTGCCCGCCCACAGGGGACCCAATGCCTTCTGTTCAACAAGTCTCTCTCATCAACCATTGAACTGGACCATCAGCAGCAGTCTTTACTACGCCCTGGCTAACATAGTTGCCAAGAGCGCAAATGGCTGTTAACTGCTTCAAATATGGCGGGAGTGACTAGGAGGTAGGCCAGCGTAGAACCCCACAGGATTTTGAAGAATTACTTTTAAAGCAAATGTAAGATAAATACCCACTCAATGATTCATTTATGGATTATGCCAAAATAATAGGTGATCCAAAGGGATCAAAAGCCATGCTACTTATTTTGACTAGTTTCTTTTTTGCTTTCTTTATAACATGACTACTAGAGAGTTTCAGGTTACCTGTGAGACTCATAGTGGTGGCTTTCATTATGGTTAAGGGGGTGGACAGTAGTGTACTAATTTTAAAAGAAGCTAGCTATACACTATGAGGTCGCATCCCGTGTGATGTAGCTTAACAGTCAAGTTCTTCAGGACTCAGGTGCCACTTCCACTCCTGTTCCAAGCATGGTCACTTGTGAGTGTAGAACCTTAAGCAAATATTCAGTGCTTTGGGCCACCTCTTTTCTCATCAGAGGAGTAAAACTGATGATATCTTTCACACAGCCTGCTGATACAAATGATGTACTTAAAATGGCATTTATGTACCTGGTTACATGACAGAATATTAGTCAGTAAACATTAGCTTTATCATCATGGCTGCCTGGTGTGAAGGTTACTATCTCACATGCTCCTTTAGGCTTTACTTTATTTTATTTCTAGTCAGAGCCTCATGATTTTAGGGAAGCTTTCTTTTCTACTTTGTTTTCTTCATCAATCAGCACAATGTATACTGGGGATATATTTACCAAATATCCATGGAGTAAGTCATGAAAAAATTAATGCTGGTATTATAATTTATATTTAAAAGAAGAAGGGAATAGGGGTTCAGGAATATTCAGAAATCATGGAAATGGAAGATGGTCACAAAGTTCATAGATGACAGAACTAACATTTAAATCCTAATTGAGATGAAGATGTGTAAGGTAGGAATTCAAGGAGCAAGAGCTCATAAACACAAACACATATGCAGCAGGAGTTGGAGTGAAGACTGGGGGGATGAAGGGGAGTCGGTCCTCTCCAGAAACCTGGAAGGTCACCTGGTAGGGGCTTGTGATGAAGACACTCCTGGCAAAAAGAACACTCTGATCCAGAGTGAAGGCTGCTGATAGGAAGGCCAGTGTCAATGTTCTTGAAAGGCTCTTTGTAAAGGCGAGGGCCATTCCTGAGAACCTCTGAGTAGAAAGAAGACAGAATAGACTTGACTGTGGTCTTAGGCTTTAAATCAATGCCAAGTTAAGGAGTGAGACACACATCAAGGAACTGGGGAATATTATATGTTTTGCTTTTTGTGGGTCTGTAGCCATAGTGCAGAAGAACTAGAGTCTGGAAACAAGAATGGGAAGAAACGGGATAGTTAAAGAGATGCTGGAGACTGAGTTCCAGCTCTGACCAGCTAACCAGGTGACTCATTACTAAAAGCACATTATGTGATTCAATTAAGGCACAATCATATCTCCAAATTTACAAGTAAAATAGAATTGCAATTCCTTTTACTTAACTTAAAAATTACTTATGTTGTCTTTACTTGAATACACATATTTGGTTTGTTTCTAGGTCTACGCATGCTACTCAGAAAATTTAAATTAATTGAACTCCTCCTTATACTCCCATGCCTAAGTGCAAGCTTTTGTGTTATGTTTCATTAGTTTTTAGATTTCAAAAAAGATTTATTTATTTATTATGTTTTTGAGTATTTAGAGTATTTGGGCACCACATGCATGCCTGGTACCCTTTAGGCCAGAGGAGAGAATCAAATCCTCTAGAACTGGAGTTACAGAGGGTGGTAAGCCACCATGTGAGTGTTGGGAATTGAACCCAGGTCCTCTGCAAGAGCAGTTAGTGCTGTTATCCCCTGAGTCATCTTTCCACCCCTTTTTCCTTTTGTTGCAGTTATTGTAAGAGTGAATATACCTTGACAGCTAGACATGCTAGTACACAACTATAAACCCAACAATCAGAAAAGAAAGAAAAAAGGACACTCATGACTTGAGACCAGACTGAACTCCTAAGTAAAATCCTGTATCAATGAAACAAACAAAAACAAGGACTACATGTCCATAAACTTTTCTTTCTCACACATCCTTCTTTACGTTCCGTATAAATAGGACATATCATTTCACCCTCTGGACTAGAAATTCTAGAGGTAGGTTTAGTGTTAAATCTTCACTTTTAAAAAATGACTGTCTCTTACTAAAATTTCTCATAATTTATTAAAGAATTTTAATAAGAAGAATTATTCTCTTAAGTCTAATTCAGATCATCAATATTTTGTGAAGTATGCTTGAACTTTCTGAGTTTTTTCATCCAACTTTACAATTAATCACTTTAAGATTTAACTTTGTGAATTGTCTATACTTCAGTTCCCCAGTTTAGGTCATTTTTTGATGCTGTGACACAGTCCTTAAAGCTAGCTTAACTTACAATGAGACATTCTCAGATCATAGTCCAGGAAATTAACATCTGTAGTTGATGGACTGATGCACAGTGAGGACCTTTTTGGGATGTAATCCCATTGTGAAAGGTAAAGAGGCAATAAAAAATGGGAGCAAGGGAGGAAAGGGTGGCGGGAGAGAGAGAGAGAGAGAGAGAGAGAGAGAGAGAGAGAGAGAGAGAGAGAGGGAGGGAGGGGGAGAGGGAGAAAAGGAGGAAGAGAATGATCTTAAGGTAACAGAGCTGGGGAGATTCAAAGACATGACTGAAAGTTAAATACCTCACTTGTATTATTCACTCTTTTCTCGTGTGTGTGTGTCTTTTTAATTCCACATAAACTTCAGAATTGTTCAAAATTTTATGAAAACTAAAAAGGAACCTTTTGTAACTTGAAAAAGATGTGCCTGAGTTTAGATATAACATCATGGAAAATGGCTATGTCGGTATTACTGAGTCTTCCAGGTGGTACACATGTGATTTGTCTCTTCTTTTCTTCAGCAATGCCAAATAGTCTTCATTGTAGCTGTTCAGAAATCTGCTAGAATGATACATACAGCTTTTGAGTTTGATTGCTATTCAAACAAGTTTTTAGACTTTAAGTTTTATTTGTGATCATGTGTTAAGCTGTAAGTGTTTTCCTTTATTATCTATGCATCTTGCAATCTTGCTGATTTTGATCATTGGCTCCACTAATATTTATATATTATACAGAGAAAATCATGCTATCTTTCTAAAATCAAGTTCAATTCTTCCTTGCATTCTCTTAGCCTCTCCTCCTTTTTCTTTCCTCAGTACAATGGCTACATTCTCTAGTGTAGTGTCAAATATAACTGATATTAAATGTCTAGTCCTTGCCTGCTGACAAAGGCAAGAATGAACGTAGTCATTCACAATTCAGCACAATCTTATCTGTAAACACTTTTTCTGCACCTATGGAGATTATATATGATAATACCATTTTATTCTTTAATTAACAAATTACATTGAGTTTTCAAGTATTTTATCCCTTTATTGAAAATAGACTTTTTTCTCATACAATATGTTCTTATTAAAGTTTCCCCTCCATCTCCTCCTCCCAATTTCTCCCTACCACCCCTTCTCTATCCACTACATTTCTGTCTTTCATTAGAAAAGAACAGTCTTCTAAAAGATGACAATAAAACATAACAAAATAAAATGTAATATGACAATTCAAAAACCATCACATCAAAGTTGAACAAGGAAAAACAACAAGAAAAAGAACTCCAAGAGAAGGCACAAAAATCAGAGACCCACTTGTTCAGAAACTCAGGAGTCCCCAAAAACCATTAAATTGAAAGCTAGAATATATATACAGGGGACCTAGTGCCGACCCATGTAGGCCGTGTGCTTGCTGCTTCAATCTCTGTGAGCTCTGTTCAATTGATTCAGAGGGCCTGGTTCTCCTGGTGTCCTCCATCCCCTCTGGATCTTATACTTTTTTCAGCCCTCTTCGGTAGAGTTCCTGAGCTCTGAGAGGGAGACATTCCGTTTAGATCTGAGTGTTCCAAAGTCTCTCTCTCTCTCTCTCTCTCTCTCTCTCTCTCTCTCTCTCCCTCTCTCTGTCTGCATAATGTCTGGCTGTGGGTCTCGGTATATGTTCCCATCTGCTGCAGGAGGAAGCTTCTCTGATAATGACTGAATAAAGTGCTGATCTATGAGCACAGCAGAATGTTGTTAGCAGTCATTTTGTTACTATGATATTTATTTATTTAGGTTTTTTGAGACTGAGTTTAGCTGTGTAACCTTGGCTGCCTGGGAGGTCACTCTATGGACAAGGCTGGCCTTGAACTCACAGATATCTTCTTGTCCCTACCTCCCAAGTGCAGGGGTTAAAGGTATGTGCCACTTTTAATTTTTTCTTCTTGTATATATTACATCTCTACCAGTTTCCCCTCGCTCCATTCCTCCAAGTCCTTTCTCCTACCTCACCTTTCTCCAGATCAACTCTTCCTCCATTTCCCTTCAGAAAAGAGCAGGCATCTTAGGAATATCAACTGAACATGGCACAAAAGAAAATCATAAGACTAGGCACATACCCTCATATTAAGACTGGACAAGGGAACCCAGTAGGTGGAAAAGGTTCCTTAGAACAAGCAAAAGAGTCAGAGATAACTTCCTCTACCACTGACAGGATCTCCACATGAGCACCAAGCAACATATATATAGACAATCTAGCTCAGGCCCACACAGGATCTCTGGTTGTCTCTTCTTCAGTTTCTGTGAGGGACCCCCTATAAATCCAAGTTAGTTGATGTCTGTGGGCCATGTTCTCCTGATGTCATTGCCCCTCTGGATCCTACAGGCCTTTCTTCACCTTTTCTGTGGAGTTCCACAAACTCTGTTTGATGTTTAGCTGTGGACCTCTGTATCTGATCCCATCAGTTTCTGGATGAAGCCTATCTGATGGTGATTGGGCTAATTTCCAATCTATGTGTATAGCAGAATATCATTAGGAATCATTTCATTGACTTTTTGTGGCCAGTGGTGTTTGGTTCTATCCTAGGTCTCTGGGATATCCAGCCTCTGGTAATCCAGGCAGTGTCAGGTCTACACCTGTCACGTGGCATGGGCCTCAAGTTGAACCAGTCATTGTTTGAACACTCCTACATGTATTGTGCCCCAAAATATCTTGCAAGCAGGACAAATTATAAGTCAACAGTTTTGGGATTGGGTTGATATCCCAGTTTTACCACTGGAAGCCTTGCTTGTTTGCAGAAGATGGCCAATTCAGGCTCCATATTCCTTATTACTAAAAGTCTTTGTTAAGATCATTCTCATTGATTCCAGGGAGTTTCCATTACATTAGCTTTCCACATCACCCCAATATTTCCCCCAGTTCTAGTAATTTCTCCCAGTACTTTCTCCTTCCATCCCTCTGCCTGATTCCTCCTGTTCCCATCCCCACCTACCCCCAGTCTACGCACAACCTTCCCAGGGAGATCCATGCATCCTCCTGAGACTTCCTTGTTACTTAACTTCTCTGACTGTGGATTGAAGCATGATTATCCTTCATTTAACAGTTAATATCCACTTATAAGTGAGTACATACCCAGTTTGTTTTTCTCAGTCTGGGTTATCTCACTAAGAATGATTTTTTTCCCTAAAAGTCCAATATGATCCTGTCCTAGGCACCAATTCGATCGTCCCATGTTCATTGAAGCGGTCTCTTTCTATATTGCTTCCCTCAACTCCATCTCCCCTTCTACTCTCCATCTGACCCTCCCATTTCCATTTCCTCTTCCCAAGTGCTCCCATAAAATCTATTATTTTTACCCTTCACAGGGAGATCCATGTGTCCTCCTAGTCCCTTCTTCTATATCTAACCTTCCTGGGTCTACAGATTTTAGATTATCATTGATTATCAATTATTTAACAACTAATATTTACATGTGAATATGGAATACATACCATATTTATCTTTCTGGATCTGGGCTACATCATTCAGTATGTTTTTTTTTTTTTTTAGTTCCATCCATTTATCTTCAAATCTCTTGATGTCATTTTTAAAAAGAGCTGAGTAATAATTCATTTTGTAAACATACTGTATTTTCTTTATCTGTTCTTCTGTTGAGGAACATCCAGGTTTTTTCCAATTTCTGGCTATTGTGAATAGATCAGCAGAGAATATGGTTGAGCAAGTGTCCTTGTGGTAGGATGATGTGCCCCTTGGGTATATGTCCAAGAGTGGAATAGCTAAACCTTGAGGTAGATTGATTCCCATTTTTCTGAGGAACCACCATACTGGTTTTCATACTGACTGTACAAGTTTGCACTCCAACCAGCAATGAATGAGTGTTTCCCTTATTCTATGTCCTTGCCAACAGGAGCTGCCATGTGTGTTATTGATCTTAGCTGTCTGACAAGTGTAAGATAAAATCTCAAAGTGGCTTTGATTTGCATTTTCCAGAGAGCTAAGGATGTTGAGCCATTTGAGTTTCCTCTATTAAGAATTCTCTCGAGGGATCCAAGATGGTGGTGGCCCGCACAGATGCATTGTGATCGTGGGGAAAACAGCTATAATGGCACAGAGTACTGCCAACCAGCTGGGTTTCACCCAGCGACCCAGGGACCAATAAAAGTCCCTGGGCAGGACTCTCCTCCCCTCTGTCAGACACTAAGAAAAAACAGACCAGCAGGATGGGCGGGGAAGCCCGGAATCAGAACCCAGGAATCAGAAATCGTCATCAGGAGAGGGTCAGGGTGAGAACCACTCCATTACCCAGCAGGCATCTCCAAACCCCCAGACAGGGTTGCTCACTAGCCTCCTGGGCTCTCAGATCCCATGCAGGCTCTCAGGTTATTTAGCGAAGCATTGGCAGAGCCAGAGCAGAGCCTTGGGAGCTGGATGCTCTCTGGGTAGTCCCACAGCAATCTGAGTGGCTACAGCACAGAGGCCAGTGAGTCCACACTGGCATTTTGGAAAGAGAAGGCATATTTGTGCTTCCCCAGAGGGGTGTTGGACATACATACAGGACCCTCTATTGGATTTACAGTACTGAGAAGAATTCTGCAGCTAGGCAGAGCAGCAGGATACAATTCCAGCAGCAGGTTACCATGCAGCTCCACTGCAGTGTACCAGAACTTGGAAGACAGTGGCCCCAATTGCCAGTCAGCTCCAGACTGACATAGGTGGAGCAGGGAGAGTGGCAGAAAGGCGGGAGGCCAGGGTGGAAGGCAGATTTGTTCTCCACAGGGTCCAAGCCCTGGGCAGATTGTGGGGTTTATATCAAACTCTTTTGCTAGTGCTGGCCCTTCTGGCGGGAAGCCAGATCTTCAGCATAACAGTGAAGTTTTGGCTTGGGGTACGCTGCTGTACTCCCTCCCCGTTGGAATCGGATACTTTCAGGACTTCAACTGGTGGACCCAACCCCTAAACTTGGGACCTCCAGAGTCCACAGCATCTGTGCCTGGACACACAGGACCATACCAACAGAGCCAATACATGCTGAATGCCTAGTGTGCAACATAGATAGCTCTGTTGTTAGCAATGAAATAATCCCGGGCCATTCCTCATTGCCTGGGAGTGAGCTGCACCAGCTCACAGTGCTTCTGGCTATTAGATCCACATTGACTCTGAGAACCCCCTGAGAGCAGCTGGGGAGGCCCACAAACATGGTCCTGACATGTATGCTGCAGAGGAGCTACAACCCCACCCAACAGTCTGTGGCCTGCCAACCTGTAATGTCATCTATACAAAGATGAGTTGGATCCCAGGAACCTACAGGAACATATCCCACCACAACCCTTCACCTGAGTCCCCAATCGGGACAAAACAGGAAGAGGTGAACTCTGGGAGAAACTGAGAACCTCCACACAAGGTCCCTTCCAGCCTGTGGGAAGCTACAGATCACCAAGCATTACAACTGCTACACAAAAGCATCCCCCTTGGCAGCAAACCCAGAAGGCACAAGGAACAAACAGCTAAGAAAAACCAAATGGCTAAAGGTCAGCAAAAAAACAGAAACAACAAAAGTCAGGGAGATATGATTCAACAAAACACAACTATTCTAGTACAGCAAGCCCTGACCACTTCACCGCAGCTGAAACACATGAAAACCATGACAATTCTACATTCTGGAAAGTGATGGAGTCCTTTCAAGAAGAATTTAAATCTATGAAGGAATTCAAAGAGTCTACAATTTTACAAGCAAAAGCAACAGAGAATACCTTTAGAGAGCTCCAAGTCGAACAGGAAAGAGACAAGGCAATGAAGGATTTAAAAGATATGAAAGATTTCCAGGCAAAGACAAGCAAATTGTAGCAGGAAATGTATAAAATAAATAAAATATTTCAAGACATGACACTGGAAATGGAAGCAATAAAGAAAACACAGTCAGAGATAAGAGTGTAAGTGGAGAAGCAAGGGATGAGAACAGGAACTACAGACACGAATATCAAAAATAGGATACAAGAGATGGAAGACAGCATCTCAGGCATGGAAGATTCGATGGAAGAAATCAGTACAACATCCAAAGAAAATGAGAAAGCTAAAAAATCTCTCACCCACAACATCCAAGAAATCAAGGACTCAATGAAAAGACGGAACCTAAGAATTATAGGCATAGAGGAAAGAGAAGACTCCCGACTCCATGGTCCAGGAAATATCTTCAACAAAATCATAGAAGAAAACTTCCCATACCTAAAGAAAGAGATGCCAATAAAATTCCAAGAGGCTTACAGAACACCAAACAGATTAGATCAGAAAAGAAACTCCTCTCGCCATATAATAATTGAAACTCTAAATACACAGAACAAATAGCAATACTCTCCAAACTCTTTCACAAAATAGAATCAGAAAGAACACTGCCAAACTCATTCTATGAGGTCACAGTCACCCAGATTCCTAAATGACCACAAAGACCCAACAAAGAAAGAGAACTTCAGAACAATCTCCCTCATGAACATAGATGCAAAAATACTTAATAAAATACTAGCAAACCAAATTCAAGAACACATCAAAGGAATCATACATGATCATCAAGTAGACTTCATCCCAGGAATGCAGGAAAATCCATCAACGTAATTCACCAAACAAGATGAAAGAAAAAAAAAACACATGATAATCTCTCTAGATGCAAAAAAGCATTTGACAAAATCCAACACCCCTTCATGCTAAGAGTTCTGGAGAGAACAGGCATACAGTGACTGTACCTAGAAATAATAAAGGCAATATAGAGCAAGCCAGTAGCCAGCATCAAATTAAATGGAGAGAAACTTGAAGCATTTCCTCTAAACTCAGGGACAAGACAAGGATGCCCATTTTCGCAATATCTCTTCAAAGTAGTACTTGAAGTTCTTCCTAGAGCAGTAAGACAGGTAAAGGAGATCAAAGGGATACAAATTGGAAATGAAGAAGTCAAATTATCCCTATTTGCAGACGATATGATATTATACATAAGCGACCCCAAAAATTCCACCAGAGAACTCTTACAACTGATAAACACCTTCAGCAAGGTGGCTGGATACAAAATTAATTCAAAAAAATCAGAAGCCCTTCTTTATACAACAAACAAATGAGCTGAGAAAGAAATAAAGGAAACAACTCCCTTCACAACAGCCACAAACAATATAAAATACCTGGGGGTAACTCTAACCAAGCAAGTAAAGGACCTGTACAACAAGAACTTCAAGCCCTTGAAGAAAGAAATTGAAGAGGCCATCAGAAGATGGAAAGATCTCCCATGCTCATGGATAGGTAGGATCAACATAATAAAAAATGGACATCCTACCAAAAGCAATATACAGATTCAATGCAATTCCTATCAAAATACCAACATAATTCTTTTTAGACCTGGAAAAATCTATTCTTAATTTCATATGGAACAACAAAAAAACCAGAATAGCTAAATCAATCCTGTACAATAAAAAAAAACATCTGGGGGTATCACCATCCCAGATTTCAAGCTGTACTACAGAGCAATAGTAATAAAAACAGCATGGTATTGGTATAGAAACAGACCAGTGGGTCAATGGAATGGTATTGAAGACCCAGAAATGAACCCACACACATATGGGCACCTAATTTTTGACAAAGAAGCCAAAACCACACTGTAGAAAAAATTAAATTACATTGGGGACCATTTGTAGAAATAATTAAATTATTTACCACTATTCAGATTATTGTTAATTGGTTTGGCAGCCAATAATCTTTAAGCAGACATTAAAAATGAGCACACAGGACACCACGTTGTTTTTATCAAGCCTTGGCCTGAGTTGTGCAATCCTGGCCCATCTAAGCTAGCTTATAATTCTATTACCCAAATATGACCCCATATATACATACGTGCCCTTGGACTGCCATTCTCCACCATATGCCTATGTTCCTGGCCATGTGGAATGAGGTTCTTTTCTCTAACCCATGGTGTGTATCTTCTTCTTCCTGTTCCTGCCTGACATGCCTTCTTCTTCCTGCTGCTGGCTGGAATGAATGAATCCTCTGTCTAAAGCTCAGGCTTCCTGTTCTAATCTCAGGAAGTCCCACCTTTCTCTGTCTTTGCCCAATCTCAGGCCTTGGCATTTTATTTAACCAGTCGGAGTCAATGTAAGTAACAGACAGCAAGCAGGGCCAAGTAACATTTAGAATGCTTAACACTACCGCAACACTGCACAATGGAAAAATGACAGCATCTTCAACAAATGGTGCTGGTCCAACTGGATGTCCACATGTAAAAGAATGAAATTAGACCCATACTTATCACCTTGTACAAAGCATAAGTCCAAGTGGATCAAAGACCTTAACATAAGGCTGGACACATTAAATCTACTAGAAGAGTAAGTCAGAAAATCCCTTGAACTCATTGGCACAGGTGACAACTTCCTGAACAGAACACCAACAGCTCAGGACCTAAGACCAATAATCAACAAATGGGACCTCATGAAACTGAAAAGCTTCTGCAAGGCAAGAGATACTGTCATTCGAACCAAATGGCTGCCTACAGATTGGGAAAAAATCTTCACCAACACCACATCTGACAGAGGGCTAATATCCAAAATTTACAAAGAACTCAAGAAATTAAATGCCAAGAAACCAAATAATCCAATCAAAAAATGGGGAAAAGAGCTAAACAGAGAATTCACAACAGAGGAATTCCTAAAGGCTGAGAGACACTTGAAGAAATGCTCAGCATCCTTAACCATCAGAAAAACACAACTCAAGACGGCTCTAAGATACCATCTCACACCTGTCAGAATGGCAAAGATCAAAAGATCAAATGACAGCACATGCTGGTGAGGGTGTGGAGAAAGGGGAACCTTCCTCCATTGTTGCTGAGAGAGCAGGCTTGTGCAACCACTATGGAGGTCAGTCTGGCGATATCTTAGAAAACTTGGAATAGCTCTGCCTCGGGATCCAGCCATACCACTTCTGGGTATACATCCCAAAGACTCCTCAACAAATCACAAGGAAGTGTCCTCATCTATGTTCATAGCAGCCTTATTTATAATAGCTAGAAACTGGAAACAACCCACATGTCCCTCAACTGAAGAATGGATTAAAAAAACTGGTACATCTACACAATGGAATGCTACTCAGCTATTAGAAACAATGAAATTATGCAATTTGCAGCCAAATGGATGGAAATAGAGAAGCTCATCCTGAATGAGCTAACCCAGACCCAGAAGGATGCACATTTAGCCATATAGTACATGATATCTATATTACAACCAATGCACCAAAGGGAACATAGACATAGACCTTTTCTTTTTCTCCCTGTCAATGAGACACTTTTCCCTAATGGTGCTGCCTTGTAGGTCCCTAGTGTATGAGGAGGCTCTTGGCCATCATAGGACTGTTGAAGTGGGATGGGAGACTGTTATATAGGGACACTCCACTCCAGAGGAGTGGGATGGAAGGGTTAAGGGGTCAAGGGTGGGAGGGTGGGGCTGGGAGGGGTGGAAAGAGGACATTATAATGGAGATGTAACCTGAAGCAATAAATAAATTAATAAAAAAAGAATTCTCTCCTTTGATTTGTACCCCATTTTAATTGAATTTTTGTTTTTTTTTTATATCAGTTTATTGAATTCCTTATATCCAATAGAGTTTTCAAGTGACTATACACTATTACTTGAGGTGAATTCTACTTGCTTTTAATACTTAGCCCTTTTATTTGATTGTAGATTTTAATTGTTTCACAGTATTGTACAAAAGAAAGATAAGACTAGAACTCACTAACTTCTTTATGGCCAGATATGAAACCAATGTCATTAACATACACAAGACGTGAATAATCTTTATAATCTCATTGCAACTTAGAAGTGTTGCTTTATCCACAAGGTAAAGAGATAAATGAAATTGCCAAATGTACCATAAAGTGATACATATAATTTGCATTGGAGTTTCCTAAACCTGTCAGAACAAAATATCACAAATTAGAATCGAACCAAAGACCCAGAAGTAACCCCACACACCAAGGTCACTTAATTTTTGACAAAGAAGCAACACAACGGAAAAAGGAAAGCATCTTCAACAAATGGTGCTGGTCCAACTGGATGTCAACATGTAGAAGAATTAAAATAGACCCATATTTATAATCCTGCAAAAAAAAAAAAACTCAAGTGCAAATGGATCAAAGGCCTCAATGTAAAACTAGACACACTAAATCTAATAGAAGAAAAAGTGGGGGAAAGCCTTGAACTCATGGGTATGGGAGACAACTTCCCGAAGAACAGAATACCAATAGCTCAGGCTCTAAGACCAACAATTAATAAATGGGACGTTATTAAACTAAAAAGCTTCTATAAGGCAAAGGACACTGTTATCAGAACAAAATGACAGCCTACAGATTGGGAAATATCTTCACCAAGCCCACATCCAACAGAGAGCTAATATCAAAAATATATAAAGAACTCAAGAGATTAAGCACCAAAAACAAAGTAATCCAATCAAAAAATGGGGTACAGAACTAAACCAAGAATTCATAAAAGAGGAATCTCTAAAGTCTGAGAGGCACTTGAAGAAATGTTCAATGTCCTTAGTCATCAGAGAAATGCAACTCAAAACAACTCTGAGATTCCATCTCACACCCCCCAGAATGGCTAAAATCAAAAACTCAAGTGAGAGCACGTACTGATGAGGATATGGAGAAAGAGGAACATTTCTCCACAGCTAGTGGGAATGCAAACTTGTACAACCACTTTGGATATCTATCTGGCAATATCTCAGAAAGTTGTCAATAGTTCTACCTCAATATCTAGCCATACCACTCCTGGGCACATATCCAAAAGATTCTCCACAGAACCACAAAGACATCAGCTCAATAATGTTCATAGCAGCTTTATTCACAATAGCCAGAAACTAGACAACCCAGATGTCCTTCAATTGAAGAATGGATAAAAACAAACAAAGAAAAAACTGTGGTACATTTACACAATGGAATAATACTCAGCTATCAGAAACAAGGAAATCATGCAATTTGCAATCAAATGGATGGAACTAGAAGAGCTCATCCTGAGTGAACTAACCCAGTCCCAAAAAGAAGGCACAATATATATTCTCTTATAACTTGATATTAACCATATACTACAGGTCAACCATCCTACAGCCCACAGACCCAAAGAGACAGGAAACTAGCATAAATATCCTATAAGAAACTCTACCTAGCAGCAGATCATGGACTCAGTTGCCTATTAGTAGAACACCTTACCCTATCAGAGCAATCATATCAGGCCCCAGTGCAAGAGAAAGTTCTTAGCCCTCATGTACTGATGAACTGAGGGGCTTGACATGTGGGGTTCCTCTCATCTGAAGAGAAGAGGAAGAGGGGGAAGAGGATGGGAGGAAGGAACCAGCAGGGGAGAAAGGGGGTGAGCTGTGATTGAGATGTAACTTGAATAAATAAATAAATTTTTAAGAAAGTCAGAAATTTATTTTCTCATTTTTGGTGACTAGAAGTCCAAAGTCAAGGTACTGGGATGTTGTGTTTAACTAGAGGTCTGAAGGAGAAATTCATGATACCTTCCCTAGCTTCTAATAATCCACAGCCCTTGACATTCATAGACATGAACACACATTACTTAAAACTGTTTCCTTTATTGTCAATGCCCTTCTTCTTACTAGTTTCCTTCTTTTCTGCATAGAAGTTATGAGTTCAGCTTCAGTAAGACTTTATTGAAACTTCTTACAACCTCAAGAATTCTATTTTGAAATTAGGTTGTGTTCATTGGTTCTAGGAAGGTGTGAATTTCAGAAGACATTACTTAGTCCAGCACACACTTGAATTTTAATTTTGGTTTTTGCAGTGTATAGAAAGGGTCATTTCTGAAATGGATGGAGCTCTTGTTACCCATGTTATAGGGTTAAACTGCTCTGTACTATAACACACACATATTTTATGAGTCGGCACCTCCTTTCTTTGTACTAACATGGAATGCTCCATTGATATTCATGCTGTCAGGATACTCTGTGACTTACAATACTTGTTTATCTTACATAGACATGATCTTTACCTACTTCTGACTCTACAGGAGATGAAGAAGTAGTCCTAAGAAAATGCACACCTCCTTTTGGAGGAGATTGGCTTGGCCAAAGAAATTCAATCTGATTTCACAGATCTTGACTGCGTGTACTCAAAGCTTGATAACCAAGGCCTTGAGAAATTTGTGAACACACACACACTCACACACACAAAACACACCCATCACCCCCACACCCACCCACACACATGTGCGTGTGAACACACACACACAGAGTTTATATATCTAAATTTCAGTTTTAGTATGAAGAAGACAAGGCCATATTCCTGAGTTAGGCAGTGACAGTTTCTTTAAGGGACTGTAGTTTCTCACCATTACTGATCTTGAGTAACAGATGCTGGACGTAGAGATAAAGGCTTGAGGTTAAACTCAAATAAGGGAAAAGCAGAAGTGTCTGTCTTTCTCTGTGTCTATAATTTCAAAGTCCAGTGTGCTGAATTTTAGGGGGCACTTACTGGACAGAAATAGGGCCAGGCAGGATAGGCAAAGTCCTTTATGCCCTAAATAGGTCAGGACCTTGTAAACAACTCCATTGCTATAAGCCATGTTTTGAGTGCTGTTACCTGCAAGATGTGCTTTGAATGTTCTGCTGTTCTAAAATAATCAGTAAGTTGGTGAAGGGTATTTCTATGATCATCTGAGGACTTTCACCCTTACAGCAACCAATGTAGACCTACAGGGGCTTAAACATGAGAACAGGGTTGTTAAACTTGTTTAAATCTTCTGTGTTTTATTTTGTATTTTTGAAATAGCAGGAAAATAAGAAAACAGTTGAGACTTTTAATGGTTAAATGGTCAAATAGTCTTTAAAATATGTAGCTAAACAGATCATATAAAATACTTATAATAATTATTATGGTCTCACAGGAACTATTTTCATATAAGCATTTCAAAAAGTCCATGAAGGGCAGAGAGAAGAATAAATGCAGAGAAGTGAGGAAAAAGAGAAAGCAGAAATGCTTGCTGCAAATATCAGTAAGGACAAAGTTGGTAGGCCCCCTTAATTCTAGAAATAAGTAGCAGGGCATGGTGTCTATTTCATGGTCACTGAGCCTTTAAATGAAAGCTTAAAATAAGCAATATCAGAAAGCTATGGAGGCAACAGAGGGACAGAGGCTTTTAAATACAGGGAGAAAGTTTTCTTAAGAGGCCAATTACTCAAAGATGCAGAAGTCTAAAGGAAATTAATGAGAAGGCACTTAATTGGTACTTAAGAGGTATTTCTTTGAACAATTTTAGTAATCAAGAGAGTTCCTGCTACATGGCTTTGAGCTATTTTGAATAATTTATATTAGCCTTTTAAAAGTTTTTCCAATCACTCAAAAGTATAAATGGAGAAAGAGGCCTCCTTATTAGTGTTGTGTATAAAATTAAGGAGAATTATTACAAATGGTGCCTATTAGGCCCATCCAACTAGCACTCCACCATCCAAGCTGCAAATCAAAGGTTTAAGAGCTGAGCATTTTTCCTCAGAAGATTGTTGAGTGAATTGGTTTTAATGACTCCCTGCACACAGATGTGATTGTGTAAGACCTCCTTCTGCTTCTTGGAATGTTCTTAGAGTATCCGTTAACGGAAGCTGAGTCAAGTGTTTCCCATCGTCAGCACAAAGAGGTGTGTATAACCTTAACATCTGTTCCCTCAGACAGCGTTTACCCTGTGGCTTCTTGGCTGAGGTAGTCATCCAGTCCTTAGTGAGCAATATGCTCTGAGGATTTCAGAATTCTGAAAGTGGACTTGGACCAATGTTTGCTGTTTACAGAAAGATCGGTCCAAAGGGTCAAGGGCCTAATAAAAAATCACTTAATTGCTTTAACTGACTTAGGCCATTTGGATATGCTATCATAAAAGGCTGTAAGCTAGACAGTTCTGGAACCACAGGAATTACTTCTTACACATCTGGAAGCTACGTAGTCCTCAGGATCTACTGAAGGTCACGTTCTCATTTCTAGATAGTGCCTCCTCACCAATAGTTCTCAAGCTATGAATGTGGAGATGATACAATATTTACAAAATAGCCTGCAAAAGGTTGAAATAATATGAAGTGGAACCTGTTATGATATAGATAAAATATGACAAAAACAGAAGATGCAGCCCCCCAAAAAATTCACCTGGCCTTCTCTGCCACAAGAGAATTCATGGGAAATATTAGAAAAAGATCCAATTTGAGAAGAGTCATTTGGACACACTCCCCAATTCTTTACAATCATAAAGTGAAAGTCATCACTGGCTAACTAAGTATGAGGAAGTAACAGACTTAGAGGAATCAAATCCAACTAGAAAATTGCTGGATTGATTTACCTTAGAACCTCAGAGCCCACTAAAGGAAAGAAATCACTTTGCAGTCCCTAAAGAACTAAAATTAGTCTGAGTGAGTCTGAGTGGTCTAAGTCAATGTTGTACAGAAGAGACTGATTTGATAAATTAAAATTTCAGGAGCTGGAGAAGTGTCTCCATAGATAAGATAGAATTTCTTTCCCTGTAAACATGTCAGGCATCACAAAACCAATTGTAACTCCAGCTCCATGGTAGCTGACACCCCTATTTGGCCTCTGCAAGCAACCCCCACCCCCAGCACACACAAAATAAACCTTAAAAAATAAAATTTTAGATGTAAATTCCATCTGCACTAGAATGAAACCTGTACTATGCCAAGGCTGCTATTGGCTTTACTGTTGTAATCACTCCAGAATAATGGAGAGCCTTACATGATGGTGAGGTAGAAAATCACCTTGATTCAATAGCAGACTCTACAGTAGATTATCTCAAATGTTCACTGTCTGCATATGTGTTCTCTCTCCCCCAAGTATGCATACAAACCACACACACACGTGCTTTTCCGAATGAAGATGTGTTTAAAAGGGAAGGATATGGGAAATGTTAAAGGGAGGGTTCCTCAGAGGTGAAGGGAGAAAAGGGAGGGGGAAATAGTGTAATTCAATTTCAATTAAATATATATATATATAAAGGAATATTTAAAAATTATAAAACATGTTTATGAATATGTTAATACTTATAAAATTTAATTCAAAATGTATGTGATATATGTAATATTATTGATATTTTAAAATAATGAATTTAAAATCTAATTATTCTTTAAATTTTTTTTAATTAACTTTTTGTTTCTTCAAGTTACATCTCAAACACAATCCCCTCCCTACTCCCCCCTCCAGTCCCACCCTCCCACCCTCTTCCTCCTCAACCCCCCATCCTTTTCCCTTTTTTTTTAAGTTTAAGGTATATCTTTTCCCCCCAACAGCTCCCCCTTTCAGTCCAACAAATGGTTCTTTCTCTTATAACAATAAATACAATACAAAACAACAGAAATAAATAGGCCACAATTATGAGAGTTATATGGGTTAGCATACATTCCCAATGTCCAGTCCATATGTATTTGGCACCTGACTTTAACATTCTACTATCTAACCAACTCCATGAGTTTAAAGTTCTATATCTAACTCAGCTTTCATACTAACTTGCATCACAATTTTAAAAACATCTTCTTAGATCCAGAACACCCTCTTGATTCCTAAACAACTCAAAATTTAACTATGAGACTCTAGTCTCTATTCTCAACCACGTCAGAGACCTGAGAGGGATAAATATATCTGATGATATAGGAAGTGCAGGGCCCGCAGCTTCCAAAACTAAGAAATGACATACCAGTGGCTGCCTGGACAGTTTCCATTTTCTCTCCATACATTACAGCATTGATCTTTAGTCGTTTGGCCCCGTTTCTCTGACAGACATTGATTGTAGAGCAGGAATTATGAAGGACTTGCCTACCCTGTCTTGGCAGAGCTAGGCTGTCGACTTATCTGTTTCCATTAAAACAAACTTTTTCAAATTTTGAGAAAGATTTGCCAATTCAGGTACAAGAGGCCTACAAAATATAAAATAGGACCAGGGAATAAACTTTCCATGATATATCACAATTGAAACACAAAAACACAACATAATAAAGATATTGCAAGAGAGAATGGCAACATTACATATAAGAATAGACCTATTAGAATAATGGCTGACTACTCTATAGGAAACTTGAAAGTTGATGGGATAAGAAAAACGAATTCCAAGCTCTGAAAGTCAAAACTACCAACTGGGGATATAATCAGCAAAGTTACCTTTTATAAATGAAAGCAAAAATCCTTCCATGATAAAAACTGAAAGAATTTACTACAACCACTAAGCCAGCTCTATAGAGAATAGTGAAAGAAGTAGTTCTTTAGAAAAAAAAAAAGTATAAATTCCAGAGGCCACAGTGGAAAACACCAAAAGAAAAAGACAATTAATCAAAACATGTCTAAGAAAACATCACAAAGTCATATCATCACACATTGATCAGTAATAACTGAAAATTTATGGTCTCATGTTCCTAATAAAAAGACAGATTAGTAGATTGAATATTATATCTATGAATCCATCTTTTTTTTCTGTCTCTAAAGAACACACTTTATCATCAAGGATAAAAAATACCTTAGAACAAAGATCAGAAAAAAGATATTACAAGGAAATGGAACTTAGAAACAAGCAGGTATTGTTATTCTAATATCTGATAAAATAAATGTCAAGGCAAAACAAGTCAGAGGAAATAAAGAAGCCACTTCATAGACTTTCAACCAGTATTAATCAAAAGAGATGGGGAAGAACATATCATACTCATCAAAGAAAAATCCACCAAGATGACATCTCAATGCTGAACATCTATGCCCCAAATGCAAGGGCACCCACAATCGTAAAAGAAACATTACTAAAGCTCAAATTCCACATCAAAACCCAAACATTAATAGTGGGAGACTTTATCACACTGCTCTTACCAATGCAAAGATCAACCATACAGAAGCAAAAAAGGAGAATAATGAAACTAACAGATGTCATGAATCAAATGGACCTCACTGATATCTAGAGAATATTTTACCCAAACACAAAAGAATATACTTTCTTCTCAGCACCTCATGGAACCTTCTCCAAAACTGACATAGTTGGTCACAAAGCAAGCCTCAACAGACACAAAAAAATTGAAATAACCCCTTGATTTTTACCAGACTACCATGACATAAAGCTGAGCTTCAACAATAACAGAAACAACAGAAAGCTTACAAATTCATAGAAACTGAACAAATTTCTACTCAATGATCACTGGGTCAGGGAATAAATTAAAAACTTTTTTAAAATTTAACAAAAATTAAGGCAAAACATACTCAACCTATGGAACACAGTGAAAGCAGAGCTAAGAGAAAGTTCATTGCAATAAGTGCCTTCAAAAAGAAATTGGAAAGTTCTCATACTAACAATTTAAAAGCACACCTGATGAAAATTTCCTTTGATAAATATGTAGTGTCCTTCCCTATCTTTTTTGATTAATTTCAGTTGAAAGTCTATTTTGTTTGATATTAGGATGGTTACTCCACCTTGCTTCCTGGGACCATTGCTTGGAAAACATTTTCCCAGCCCTTTACTCTGAGGTAGGGTCTATCTTTGTTAGTGAAGTGCATTTCTTGTATGCAGCAAACTGATGGGTCTTGTCTATGGATCTATTCTATATATCTGTGTCTTTGTACTGGGGAGTTGAGCCCATTGATGTTGAGAGATATTAATGACCATAGGTTGTTTTTTTCCTGATATTTTGATATAGGTTGTGGTTGTATGTTTGAGTGTTTCTTTTGGTGTAGCTGAGGTGGAGTTTTTTGTTTCTTGTGTATTCTTGAGTGCAATTAACTTCTCTGTGTTAGAGTTTTCCATCTAGGATCCTCTATAGAGCTGCATTTGTGGATAGATATTGTTTAAACTTGATTTTGTTATGGGCTATCATTTCTACATCTATGGTGAGAGAAAGTTTTGCTGGGTATAGTAGTCTTGGCTGGTACCTGTGGTCTCTTAGGGCTTGTGGGACATCTGCCCAGGCCCTTCTGGCTTTTAAAGTTTCTGAGGAGAAGTCAGGTATAATTCTGATGGATCTGCCATTATACGTTACTTGACATTTTTCTCTTACAGCACATCCTGTTGAGGTTGTGGAGAAAGGGGAACACACACCTCTATTGCTGGTGGGAATGCAAACCTGTACAACCACTATGGAAATCAGACTGGTGATATCTTAGAAAACTTGGAATAGTTCCACTTCACGACCCAGCCATTCCACTCCTGGGCATACATCCAGAAGACTCCTCACCAAACCACAAGGACATCTCAACTATGTTTATAGCAGCTTTATTTGTAATGGCTAGAAACTGGAAACAATCCAGATGCCCCTCATCTGAAGAATGGATAAGAAAACTGTGGTAGATTTACACAATGGAATACTACTCAGCTATCAGAAACAAGGAAATCATGCAATTTGAGGTCTAATGGATGGATCTAGAAAAGCTCATCCTGAGTGAGCTAACCTAGACACAGAAAGACGCATATGGCATCTATTAATTTATGATTTGGATTTTAGCCATATAGTACAGGATAACTGTCCTACAACCAACAGACTGAAAGGAACAGGAACATGGACTTTGTGACCTGTTAGTGGGACACATTACCCTTGTGGAGCTACTAGTAGGCCCCCAGTGAAAGGGGAAGCTCTTATCCCTTATATGACTGATGAACTGAGGGGGCCTGAGATGTGGGGGTACCCCACACCAGAAGAGTAGGATAGGGGGTAGAGGGTGGGAGAGCGGGACTGAGAAGGGTGGAGGGAGGGGGCTGTGATGGAGATGTAACTTGAAGTAATAAATAAATGTAATAAAAAAAAAAGCACACTTGAAAGCTCTAGAACAAAAAGAAGCAAACACACCCAAGAAGAGTAGACAGCAGAAAATAATCAAACACAGGACTGAAATCAGTATATTAGAAACAAAGAAAATGATAGAAATAATCAAGGAAACCAAGAGCTGGTTCTTTGAGAAAATCAAAGATAAACAAACCCCTAGCCACATTAACTAAAATGAAAAGAGACAGTATCCAAATCAACAAAATCAGAAATGAAAAGGGGAACATAACAACAGACACTGAGGAGATCCAAAAATCATTAGGTCTTACTTCAAAAGCCCATATTCCACAAAATTAGAAATCTAAACAAAATGGAAGAGTTTGTGATAGATTTCTCTTACCAAAGTTAAATCAAGAGCAGGTAAACAAATTAAACAGTCCTGTCACCTGTACCAATGAGTTCGAGGCTTTTCCCCACTTTGTCTTCTAGTAGATTTAGTGTGTCCAGCCTTAGGTTAAGGTCTTTGATCCACTTGGACTTAAGTTTTGTACAAGGTGATAAGTATGGGTCTAATTTCATTCTGTTACATGTGCACATCCAGTTGGACCAGCACCATTTGCTAAAGATGCTGCCATTTTTCCATTGTATGGTTTTGGCTTCTTTGTCAAAAATTAGGTGCCCATAGGTGTGTGGGTTCTTTTCTGGGTCTTCAATTTGATTCAATTGATCCACTGGTCTGTTTCTAAGCCAGTACCATGCTGGGTTTTTTTTTTCAATATTAATTTATTTTTTTTCCTTTTTTAAAAATTTATTTATTTATCGCTTCAGGTTACATCTCCATCCTAGTGTTCTCTTTTGACCCTTCCCAGTCCCGCCCTCCACCCTCTTCCCCCATCCCTTCCATCCCACTCCTCTGTAGTGGAGTGTCCCTACATAACAGTCCCCCACCCCAGTTCAGCAGTCATATGAGGGCCAAGAGCCTCCTCATACACTGGGTGCCTATAAGGCAGCACCACCAGCTCAGTATCTAAGACCAACAATCAATAAATGGGACCTCATGAAACTGAAAAGCTTCTGTAAGACAAAAGACACTGTCATTTGATTGTGAAGCCTACAGATTGGGAAAAAATCTTCACCAACCTCACATCTGACTGAGGGCTAATATACATAATTAACAAAGAACTCAACAAATTAAATGCCACGAAACCAAATAATCCAATGAAAAAATGGGGAAAAGAGCTAAACAGAGAATTCACAACAAAGGAATTCCTAAAGGCTGAGAGACACTTGAAGAAATGCTCAGCATCCTTAATCATCAGAGAAATGCAACTTAAGACGACTCTAAGATTCCATCTCGCACCTCTCAGAATGGCTAAGATCAAAAGCTCATATGACAGCACATACTGGCAAGGGTGTGGAGAAAGGGGAGCCCTCCTCCATTGCTGGTGGGGGTGCAGGCTTGTGCAACCACTATGGAGGTCAGTCTGGCGATATCTTAGAAAACTTGGAATAGCTTTGCCTCGGGACCCAGCCATACCACTTCTGTGTATACATCCAAATGATTCCTCACTGAATCACAAGGAAGTTTCCTCATCTATTTTCATAGCAGTCTTATTTGTAATAGCTAGAACCTGGAAACAACCCAGATGTCCCTCAACCGAAGAATGGATTAAAAAACTGTGGTACATCTACACAATGGAATACTATTCAGCCATCAGAAACAATGAAATTATGCAATTTGCAGCCAAATGAATGGAACTAGAGAAGCTCATCTTAAGTGAGCTAACCCAGACTCAGAAGGATGCACATGGCATCTATTGACTTATAGTCAGAATTTAGCCATGTAGTACAGGATAACTATACTACAAGAATGCACCAAAGGGAACATGAACATAGACTTCTTTTCCTGTCAATGAGACACTTTTCCCTAGTGGTGCTGCCTTGTAGGCCCCCAGTGTATGAGGAGGCTCTTCGCCCTCATATGTCTGCTGAACTGGGGCAGGGGTCTGTTATGTAGGGACACTCCACTCCAGAGGAGTGTGATGGAAGGGATAAGGGGTAGAGAGTGGTAGAGTGGGACTGGGAGGGGCTGAAAGAGGACACTGTGATTGAGATGTCACCTGAAGTAATAAATAAATATTAAAAAATTAAAGAGTCCTATAACTCCTAAGGAAATAGAAGCAGTCACCAAAAGTTTCCCAACCAAAAAAAGCCCAGGACCAGATGGTTTCAATGCAGAATTATACCAAACTTTCAAAGAGGCACTAATACCAATATTCCTCAAATTGTTCCACAAAATAGAAACTTAAGAAACATTGCCAATCTCATTCTATGAAGCCACAGTAGCCCAGACACCTAAACCACACAAAGACTCAATGAAGAAAGAGAATTTCAGACCAATTTCCCTCATGAATATTGATGCAAAAATGCTCAATAAAAATAATCACAAATCTAAGAACACATCAAAAATATCATCCACCATGATGAAGTAGGCTTTATCTCAGAGATGCAGGGATATTCAACATACAAACATCCATCATATAAACAAACTGAAAGAAAAAAAACACATGGTCATCTCACTAGATGCTGAAAAACCATTTGACAAAATTCAACACCGTTTCATGTTAAAAGTATTGGAGAGATCAGGGATACAAGGCCCATACCTAAACACAATAAAGGCACTATACAACAAGCTGATAGCCAACATTAAAATAAATGGAAAAAAACTTAAAGGAATTCCACTAAAATCAGGAACAAGACAAGGCTGTCCACTCTCTCCACATCTACTTAACATCATCCTTGAAGTTCTAGCTAGATCGATAAGACAACTAAAGGAGATCAAGGGGATAAAATTGGAAAGGAAGAAGTCAAAGTATCCCTATTTACAGATGATATGATAGTATACATAAGCAATCCCCAAAATTCTACCAAAGAATTCCTACAACCTTCAACAAAGTGGCTGGATACAAAATTACATCAAAATAATCAGTAGCCCTCTTTTACACAAATGATAAATGAGCTGAGAAAGAAATTAGAGAAACAACACCCTACATAATAGCCACAAACAACATAAAATATCTTGGTGTAACTCTAACCAAGCAAGTGAAAGACTTGTATGACAAAAGCTTCAAGTCTCTGAAGAAAGAAATCGAGGAAGACATCTGAAAATGGAAAGATCTCCCATGTTCATGGATCAGTAAGGTTAACACAGTAAAAATGGCCATCTTACCAAAAGCAATCTACAGATTCAATGCAATTCACATCAAAATCCTGACACAATTCTTTACAGACCTGTAAAGAACAATTTTCAATTTCATATGGAAAAATGAAAAACCTAAGATAGCAAAAGCAGCCCTGTATAATAAAAGAATCTCTGCAGGTATTACCATTTCTGACTTCAAGCTGTACTATAAAGCAATCATAATAAAAACCATGTGGTATTGACATAAAAACAGATAGGTTGATCAATAGAATTGAATCAAAGACCCAGAAATAAATTCAATGCATATGGAAAGTTTATTTTTGACAAAGATGCCAAAACCATGCAATGGAAAAAAAGATATTCAACAAATGATGTTTGGTCAGACTAGATGTCTACATGTAGAAGAATGCAAACAGATCCATATTTATTACCCTGCACAAAACTCAAGTCCAAGTGGATCAAAGACTTCAACATAAGAACAGATACATTATATATGCTAGAAGAGAAGATAAAGGAAAAGCCTTGAACTCATTGGCACAGGAAACAACTTCCAGAACAGAATGCCAATATCTCAGGCACTAAGATCAATAAGTAATAAATGTGACCTCATAAAACTGAAAAGCTTCTGTAAGGCAAAGGATACTGTCAATAGAACAAAATGCTAACCCACAGATTGGGAAAACATCTTCACTAAACCCACATTCAACAGAGGGCTAATATCCAAAATATGCAAAGAACTCAAGAAATTAAACACCAAAAAAAACCAAAATAATTCAATGAAAAGAATGGGGTACAGAGCTAAACCAAGAATTCTCGACAGAGAAATCTCTAATGGCTGAGAAGCACTTAAAGAAATGCTCAGTGTCCCTAGTCATAAGGGAAATTCAAATCAAAATCATTATTAGATTCCATCTTACACCTGTCAGAATGGCTAAGATCAAAAACTCAAATGACAGCACATGCTAGCAAAGTTTAGAAGAAAGGGGAACACCCCTCCATTACTGGTGGAAGTGCAAATTGTACAACCACTATGGAAATCAGTCTGGTCCTTTCTCAGAAAATTGGGAATAGCTCTACCTCACAACCCAGCTATACCACTCCTAGGCATACACCCAAAATATGCTTCATCAAATCTCAAGTACATTTCCTCAACTATCCATAGAAGCTTTATTCATAATAACCAGAAACTGGAAACAACCTAGATGTCAGTCAACCGAGAAATGGATAAAGTAGTATATTTACACAATGAAATACTACTCAGCTATTAGAAACAAGGACATCATGAAATTTGCAAGCAAATGGTTAGAACCAGAAAAGATCTTCCTTAGTGAGGTAACACATATCAGAAAAGACACAATATGGTATATACTCACTCATAAGCAGACATTAGTCATTAAATACAGGATAACCATGCTACAATCCACAGACCCAAAGAAACTAATTAACAAGGAGGGCTCAAGGGATGATGCTTGAATCCCTCTAAGTAAGGGAAATAAAACAGACATCAGAAGTGGATGGAAAGAGAAAACTGGACAGGAATCTAACATAACTTCCATCTGAGAAGCTTTATCCAACACATAATGGAAAAAGATGTAGAGACCCACAGACAAACATTAGGCTAAACTAGGGACCCTTGTGTAAGAGTTAAAGGAAGGTTTTAGAGAGCTGAAGGAGTCAAGGATACCACAAGAAGACCTACATACCCCACACAGAAGGGAGCTCATAGAGACTGAACCACCCACCAAAGAACTTACATGGACTGGTCCTTTGCCCATGACACATATGAAACTGATGGGTTACTTGGTCCTCAAGTGAATCCCCTAAAAATTGAAGCAGAGACTATCACAGACTTCATCTCTGTTGCCTCCTTATGGACCCCATTTTCTTAGCAGATCTGCCTTGTCTTGCCTCAGTGAAAGAGAAGGCACTTAGCCCTGATACAATTTTATGTGCCAGAGAGGGTTAGTACTGGGTAGGGTAGGGTGGGGTACAGAGGAAGTGAGTGGTAGGGTGGGACTGGGAGGAGGGTTTTGATGGAATGTAAAATAAACAAATAAATAAAAAAGAAAACCCCATCAAGAGAATATTACAATTCTAAATACATACACACAAAATATAGGTATACCCAATTTCATAAAACAAATGCTACTAGGTCTATATCCAGAGATTATTCCCAACATAATGAGAGTGGGTGACTTAATAATCTACTATCACCAATATACAGGTCATTTTGACAAAACTAAACTAAAAAGAGAAATATTGGAGTTAAATGACACCCTAAATCAAATGGACCTAACAGTCAGTACAGAACATTCCACCAAAACAAGAAAGAATACACATTCTTCTCAGTAGCACATTGAATTGTGTCCAAAGAAGTCCACATTTTAGGACACAAAGCAAGCCTTAAGAAACACAGGAAAATTGAACTAACATTATGCATTCCATTTGACAACAATGGAATAAAGCTAGATATCAACAACACTCAAAGCTACAGAAAATGCTAGAACTCACAGACACCAAGCAGCACTCTCTCTAATGGTAAATACATCACCGAGGAAATCAAGTGTGAGACTTTAAAAATTCTTTGAACCAAATGAATGCAAACACATTTCAAAATCTATAGACAACAATGAAAACAATCCTAACAGGAAAATCTGCCACTAACCACTTACATTGAGAGAATGGGATATAAATAAATAAACAAACAAACAAATAACTCAATGATGCACATTAATGGAGCTTTGAAAAGATTAACAAGATTGACAGATAATTAGTGAAATTAAATAAGAGAAAGAGAGAGGATATCCAAGTTAATAAACCAGAGATGGAATGGAACACATAATGACAGATACTGATGAAATGTAGAAAAGAATAAAGATATACATTGAAAACCTAAATTCTACTCAATTGGAAATCTGAAAGAAATGGACAAATTTCTATATGCTTATGGTGTACCAATTTTAAACCAAGATGAAAGACATAATTTAAACAGATCTATAACCTACAGCAAGACTGAATAAGTAATAAAACAAATCTTTCCACCTTTGCCCACTCTTAATTAACTCTTCAGGACCACATGGATTCATTGTAGAATTACACAAGACCTTTAATGAAAAACTCACACCAATATTATCCAAATTATTCTACAAAGTAAAAATGGGAGGAATGCTGCCAGATTCTTTTTACAATACCAAGATAGGACAAAAGACAAAAAAAAAGGGACATATAGGCTAATACCCTGGATGAACACACACATAAAATCTCCCAATAAAAAATGTACAAGCTGTATTTAGATCCATGCATCCTCAAAAGACTGGCTTCACTCCAACAATGTAAGGATAGTTCAACATATTTTAATCAAGAAGTATAATTCACCACATAAGCAGACCAAAAGAAATCACATGATCCTTTCAATTAATATAGAAAAAGACTTGAACAAAATCCAATATCTATTTATGTTGAGTCATGGAGAGGCTAAGGATAGAGGGAGAATAACTCAACTCAGTATGGCTAGATATTGCAAACATGTAGTAGAAAGTGGAGAAAATTTAACTATTCCCATTAATAACAGGACAAGAGAAGGTTGTCCACTCTTTCATTGCTATTCAATATAATACTTAGAGTCTTAGTAAGAGCAATAAGACAAGAAAAGGAAATAATTAAAACACATGAGACTAGAAGAAATAAAATTATCCCTTTTTGGAGAAGACACATGATCCTATACTTAAGAGACTATATTCTGACAAAACCTCTTAGAATTGGTAAACCCATTTGGCAAAGTAGTAAGATACAAAATTATCATGCACACACACACACACACACACACACACACACACACACTCACAAACACACATCAGTAACCTTTCTAAAAACAATAACAAACACATTCAAGAAAATCAGTATAACAATCCCTTTAACAACAGTCAGCAAATATTCTTACACAGGAATAAACATAATCAATAATCTGAGAGACTACTACAATGAAAAGTTCAAAGCACTGAAGAAAGCAATTGAGGAAGATACTAGAAGATGGAAAGACCTTCTTTGCTCCTGATGCTTGTTACTCAAGTAGATCCCCTAAAAATTGGAACAAGAACTATCTCTGTCTTGGACAATGTTGCATCCCTTTAGATCCTATTTTCCTAGCAGACCTTCCTTGTCTTGCCTCAGTGGAAGGGGAGGCAATTAGTCTTGATGCGATTTGATATCCCAAAGTGGGTTGGTACCGGGTTGGTGGGAGGAATATGGGGGAAGTGAGTGGGAGGGTTAGACTGGGAGGAGGAAGGGGAATAGCAATTGGAATGTAAAATAAACAAATTAATATTAAAAAAGTGATTGAAAGAAAGGAAGAGTGAATGACATGAGAATGACTATCCAGACAAAATAAATGACAGATTCAATTCAATCTCGATCAAGATTCTACTGGCATTCTTCAAAAAAACATACAAAAAATAGTATTAGGAATTTGTGTAGAAGCACAAAAGTCCATGGATAGCCAGAGGGATCCTGAGCAAAAAAACAAGCAAACAAACAAAAAACCAAAGACACTGCTGATAATGTGGACATATTTGATTGATTTCAAGTTATATTGCAGTGTCTTAGTAATAAAACAACACGGCACTAGCTCAAAGTATACACATAGATCCATGGAATAGAAAAGAGGACCCAGATATAAAGGCATCCAACTATAGCTACCTCTAATTTGATGAAGATGCTTAAAATATACATTAGAAAAAAGACTGCCTGAGCTATTTGTTAGCTATGTCCCATAGGCATTCTCCCCTCTCACCAATACTACTGGCTCTTGCTATTCCTTTTGCTGCTCATCAAATATACTTGATAAATGTACTTTAGTTGAAGAAAAACAAGCAATGCGGTAGCTTGTTATAATAAAGCAGATTGCCATAAAGTAATTTTATTTCTCCGGAAGCTTCTGTGATTCTTTACTTTTAGGTTTAAATGATAAACTGGAATACAGTTGAATCAGATAAAGACTTAAGCAACAGTTACAGAAAGAGAGCTATCTGCCTAGACTGTTCTTCATACATTCCTTCCGCTGTACATTTGGTTTCTAGTTTTGATATTTTAACTACACTGTCTAGCTGGCTGGTCTGTATTTCTTACTTTTGCTGCTTCTGTCAATACTTGTCAGTTGTGAAGAGTTTCTTCATTTCCAGAGACTCTTCTGTGGTGTAAAAGTAGCAAGCTCCAAGTATATTGCACCCCGTGGGCATGTAATAAATGCTTGTTTCTTGACTGCCTGCCTGAATGCGCCTTCAGGAGCACAGGTAATAATCTCAACTGCTTTAAAAATGACAGATTATGATATCTGTTGGGCATCCCTTGAGACCTTGTTAAATATACAACTAACGTCAGGAGACACTTATATCTTGTGACCTATACAAACAACTAGTACTTAAGTCATTTGCCAGCACACATATCTACATGGAAGACACTGACCTTAAGTACCATTGATGTCTAGGTACCTGAGATCATGAAAGAATGAAGGAGTTGATAGCTGCCATCCAGATTGCAAACCGGATAAACAGCAAAAGGATGAGTTCCTGAATGAGATGTTGAGTTAGAAATGTGTGAGGAAAAATGAGGAAAGATGGGAGTGTAAGGAGAGTAGTGTTCATGTCCCATTGGCATCAGCATCTTCAGGTAGAAGTTGGTATGTGCTGCTACTTCGTTTAAAGCTCTAGAAAGAAATATAAAATGAATGTTAAAATTGAGGGTGAATGAGGCTTTCTAAACAGTAGAAGAAATAAATAACAAAGACTTAACTCTCCCACCATTTTAAATGGTTCTACATGAAAATAAAGGTCAAATTAAAATAAGAAATGTATTTTTCAGGCGGTGAAAATTTGTTAACACATAAAATACACCAGGAAATAAAAAGAAAACCAGAGAACATTGACAGATGATTCCATGTTAGAAAGATAATGCTGAAGGTAGAAAATGCACACAAATAATAACCTTTACTTTTTAAAGAAAGTTCAAGGATATTTCGAATCAGAAGAATACAGACTAACACATTTTTCCTGGTGAATTATCATTTAAAATGAGTGGAGATTAGTCATACTTCCATGTAGAAACAGGACTCTTTGCATAATTAAAATAATATGTTTTTTAAAACTCAACTGTTTACCCTTGCCTCTTGAAATGCTACACAAGTCTCCCCATGAGGTGACTTTCTGAGGTTATTTATTTTTTAGCCAATCAAATGTGAAGATCTCAAAATATGCTGTGTTTCCCTGCCTATATTGTGGGTCAGACAGACTTGAATGTGTTCTAGATTTTTCAAATTGAAAATTTCTATTAAACACACCCTCACATCCCCAGCATCATTGTTTGTTAAGTCGGCCCAGCAACAGTTCTATGATCCATTTCTACACCAAATCTACAAATAAATTCTGCCACTCTCATGTTTTGACTGTTCCCACTTTCTTCCACAGTTTATACTACCTTTAAGTAACATAAAGTTAGTATGTGCACTTCTAGTGCACCGAATGTTGATTGAAATCAAATATGGTTTTATTGAACTGTATAACACAGGTCTCAACCAAGGAGCTATAGTATAAACTAGTCATGGATTTGAATTAAAACTTTTAGTGTTTTGCTAACAGCAATGCTGTCCCTGGACATAGGTTATTTAAGAAAGTTGCTGAACAATCCAGGGAGAGGAAGCTAATAAGTAGAACTCCTCCACTGTCTCTGCTTCAGTTCCTGCCTCTATAGTTCTACCTTAAGTAACCTGTCTTTAGCTCACCTCATGGTTAGACTATAATGTCTTTTAGAGAAAATTAAGGCTTTCCTCCCCAAGTCATCTTTGGTCAGTGTTTTATCACAGCAACAGAAAAACAGAGAATACACTGAGAATTCACAAATGTGAATCTTACAATCTCAGGAACTCTAATGACCTAGTTTCTTTCATTCTGGAGAGAACATTAGGAAATGTGTTATAAGCAATCCTAATGGCCAGTTTACACAGAGATGTGATAAAAACTCAACTCAATGTCCCAGCTGGCTTCCCTCAACTCCAAATGAAGTTTCCTTGGGAAATTGGCTCAGTTATTTTGAACCACATACTCTTTAATTTATCACAAAGTTCTGTTTGTACCAAAAAAAAAAAAAAACTCAAAACAAAACAAAACAAACAAAAACAAAACTTCCCTAATAGGTTACCACAGAATTGCTAATCTGTGGTCATGGCATTATTTTATTTTCAGTTCAATTATCTCACAAACTAGGTGATGTTCATTTTAAGATGTACTTAAAATAATTAGTAAAACATCTTGTATATCAAGGATTATTGATGACTATGCCTATATAAAATTATCCCCAACCAGCGAAATATCTATTTGAGGCTACTATGGTTTAGTATTTTAAATATTATAAAAATAGAAACTTTGTAAAATATGCTTTACACTAATCTGTAATCCTGAGAAGGAAATCTATCAATTGAGCTTTTCTTGAAGATTCAGATGCTCAGCATCAGCAAATACTATTATTTCCTGTCCTAATTTTAGTATGATTAGGCTTTAAACTACATGCACATTGGGATTTACTCTCACACTACAAAATTCCAGACCTTTGTGTTTTGAACTCTTTAATCATCTTCATCTTCAGCTGGATATCTTTTTTATAAATTCAAGCAGATTGAGTGTCCCTCTCTGAACTGTTTGAGGCCAGAACTGTTTCATATCTTAGAATATTTGTACATATATAACGGCATATCTTTTGTTGTGCTCAAAGTCTAAAACCAATTCCATTTATATTTTATATGTACACATACTATTTGTACACATACCATTCATGCACAATGATTTTGCACGCTTATATTTCAGCTGAGACATGAAGTCAGTTGTTGAATTTTCATTTGTAGTGTCCATGTAAGTGTTTAACATTTTTGCATTTTGTTCCCTGCATTTTAACCAGTTTTGGCTTTCTGCAGTGATCTCCTTCTTCTGTAAAAAGAAACTTCTTTGTGGGCATAAAGACAAATATTTAGAATGACGTTGGGAATTATACTGGTTTAGGAGCAAGCCAGTAGTAGGTTCTCCTCTAAGGTCTATGATCCCTCCAAACACAGGGAGTTGATGAGGCTTACAGCTGCATGAACTGTCTCCTCCTGAGTGAGCCTTAATAAGGCTGTTAGTTACCTCAGATGCCTCCTCCTGAGTGAGCCTTAAGGCTCTTAGTTACCTCAGAGGTGTTTCACCCTTGCCATGGTAGCCATTGTGTCTCATAACTCTTATAACCATCAGATCCTTGAGAACTGTGAATCACTTTTATCCCTTGATAGCTTACACAGAGGTTTCTGGTACTAGAGTTAGTCCTCAAGGAAGAGCCTTCCATGTCAGTTCGTGTCTGATTCCTCCATTCCTGTACCAGTGTAATGTGAAATATGCAGCATCTTTAGCAATCAGTTCTTACCTTCTAGTTCTGGATGGCAACTAAGAATGATGGCAATAGCCTATGTCATTTTTGCAGTCTGGAATCCCACGACCAACAACTCAAAGTATAGTTTTCTAAACCTTTCCCTTAATAGACAGACAGCTTCACTATGTACAGAAGTGCATGCTGATACAAACTATACAAAGGATTTAATGAATCCATTGGAAAACTTATACTGTATTTTTATCAAAACATTAAAAATTTACAATAAAATGAGAAATTATGAAATGCATATTATAGTGCATTGCAGCTCAAAGCCTTATAAATGTTAGGAATTGCTTGTGACTATTGTGAAGGGTGTTGTTTCCCTTATTTCTTCCTCCACCCATTTATCTTTTGTGTAAAGAAGGGCTACCAATTTTTTTGAATTAATTTTGTATCTAGACACCTTGCTTAAGGTGTTTATCAGTTATAGGAGTTCTCTAGTGTAATATTTGCGGTCACTTATGTATATTATCATATCATCTGCAAATAGGGATACTTTGACTTCTTCCTTTCCTATTTGTATCCCTTTGATCTCCTTTAGCTGTCTTATTGCTCTGGCTAGAACTTCAAGTACTGTATTGAAGAGATATGGGGAGAGTGGGCATCCTTGCCTTGACCCTGATTATAGTGGAAATGCTTTAAGATTCTCTCCATTTTATTTGATATTGCCTACTTGCTTACTGTTTATTGCCTTTATTATTTCTAGGTATGGTCCTTGTATGCCCACTTTCTTCAGGACTTTTCACATGAAAGGGTGCTGGATTTTTGTCAAATGCTTTTTCAGCATCTAATGAGATGATTATGTGTTTTTTTTTCTTTCAGCTTGTTTATATAGTGAATTATATTGATGGAGTTCCGTAAGTTAAACCACTCCTGCATTCCTGGGATGAAGCCTGCTTGGTCATGGTGTATGATTCTTTTAATGTGTTCTTGGATTTGGTTTGCAAATATTTTTATTGAGTATTTTCATGTCTACGTTCAAGAGGGAAATTGTTCTGAAATTCTCTTTCTTTGTTGGGTCTTTGTGTGGTTTAGGCATCAGGGTGACTGTGGCCTTGTAGAATGAGTTTGGCAGTGTTCCTTCTGTTTCTATTTTGTGGAAGAGTTTGAAGAGTATTGGTATTAGCTCCTCTTTGAAGATCTGATAGAATTCTGTGCTGAAGCCATCTGGCCTTGGGATTTATTTTGGTTGTGAGATTTTTAATGACTGCTTCTATTTCCTTAGAGGGTGGAGGCGGGGGGACTGTGATGGAACTGTAGCATGAAGCAATAAATAAACATTAAAAAAAGAAATGCTAGGGATTAAAATGTTTTATCACTTAGTCAAATGCTTGCAGAGAGGGGCTCAAACATGGTTTGCCTGTTCACATTAGCTCGTAGAGAGCAGTTCTCTTCTGTCACATGTCACATCTTCATTCAGATTCCCAAGTGTGGACCTGCTTCCTACATTACAACTCTTCACACCTAATTCTCTACTCTTTCCTTACTATAAAATGTATCATATTTCCTTTGACATCATGGTTTTTGCTGACATTACTTCCTCTGGGGTGTCATCATCCTTCCAACCACAACTACTTTCGTCAAATATACTGATGTCTGACCTTCCTAATTTTACCTGGCTATACATCTCGAATCCCTCTGGCAAGTGTCAACATTGACATGGTTAGCTATTTTTCAGCAACATTATCATTTTTCATTTCTTTGTAACAATTTCTACTTTATTGGTGAATTCTTCATTCCTGTTGTCTACTTTTGTAAAATACAGTTTTGCCACCAAGATACCAGAAGGAGACACAACTACAAATTTTGCTATCTGTAAATAATTAAGGGAGAGACATTTGGCAACCTATGACCAATCAACTTCCACAGAAGATACATAACTGATCATGGGTCAAGACATCGAAATTTAGGGAAGGTAGGCTAGGAACAAAATTTGTGTTTTATGCAAATGGTCAGTGATAATTTGAAGCATGCTGATGGGATACTGGCTGTGGAACCAGAAGGCAAGATGTACATATATTGAAACCTTAACCTCCCTCAACTTTATGCACTTTGTGTTTTAGACTGAGAAAAGCCAAGTCTCACAAGACATGTGTGTTTTCTGACATGCCCTAGAATTTCTGTCTGATGGAAGATTTTACTCTGTTTTCAGTTGATAGATGTTAGCACTGTAATCTTGCTCAAAACTGTACATTAGAAAACCTTCCTTAAGTATTCTGTGAGCAGAATCCTAACTCAATTGCCAATAAGACTGTGTGCATAGTCCTGGCATCTGTGTCTATTGCATTTTTAAAATCAATATTAATCTTTTGTTTTACTTGTAGAAAACACAGGCTCCAATTGTCATTTGTGGTCTTTGTTAAGTATTTTATATGTAAATTATTTCCACTTATATTCAGAAATAGGACATATATGTCAGTTTCTGTTGATTATGAATTTATTTCCAGTAACTAATAATAACAATAATAATTAATAATAATAATAATAACAACAGTGTAATAATAGTGTCTTTAAGGATCTTACTATCCAGAAGAACCATGAGAATAATTTTTATCAAATTTGGTATCTTAATATGATATTAGCAGGTATGATTTTGTTAATATATGAATTAAATTCTGTGACTGAATAATTTAGTTATATACATCTACTTAAGAATATTCTAAAGTTAATTCATAATTAGGCCTCCTATTTGGTTCCAACAGTACTGAGTAGCAATTTTATATTAGTTTATCTTTCACAGGGGATCAGTCATTGCTGTAAGACCCACATCTTTAGTTCCATGTAAAGCTGGAATCTGAGCATTTTGCTTGAAATGAGTGCTATGTGATACAAAGAAAACTTATGAATTTTCTGAAAATAATTTGATATTTGAATAAAGTATGCCTTGATACCTTTTTTCTTTGCTTTTGTCTTCCTTTCTAGAAAAGTCAATCTTCTTTTGTTCTCACTCTCCCTGTCCCCATGCTAACCCTTAAATGTTGACATTTCCCATGGTGGTGATGCATGTGGGCTTCTATGAAAACTTACTGAGCAATTACTTCAGCCCCTGCTCTCCTGTGTTACATAAATCAGTATCTTGATTCTGGAGAAAAAGTCATTTGTTTTTCATAATGGGCTTTATAGTATTAAAATTTAACCTAAAGAGCTTACTTATATCTTCAGATTTTTTTCTTTTGTAATTTAATATATAATACAACCCATGCATCTTGTAAAGTCTTTTTAAAAAATTGAACACTACAATCATACTCCAGGAAAAAAAAAGATACAGCATGCAAGAAAGCAGGAAATTACAGAATCTAGATTAAGTTGGAATTCTATCCATTCTTCCATTTGTCTGCTGTCCTGGAATATTAGGTGAGCATCCACTTGGCATCAGGTTACAGTTACAACCTATGATGTACAGTGGCATTCCTCCCCAGTTACAGGGAAAGCAGGTCCCTGTTGTAGAGCATGGTACATTTTTGGAAGGAAGGCAGTACAAAGCACACTGGAGGAGAGTCCGCAGTTGGGAAGCAGCCACTGTTCAGCCTCAGGAATACAAGGGAGGAGTTTGCAAATGGCACAGCCAAATCTGAAATGGAAATAGAAATTTAAAAAATAGCTTGAAAAGGAAAAGGGTATAACTTTTGTGTTCTCCAAAGAAATTTGATCATATCCTTAAGGCAATGGAGGACTTGGAGAGATTTCCAGCAAAGATTATCGAAGCAAATAAACAGTTTTAAAGGATGCTTTTTACTGTTATAAGAGAAAGAACCATTTGTTGGACTGAAAGAGGGAGCTGTTGGGGGGAAGAGGGTGAAAGGGTGGGAGAGGAGGGGGGAGTAGGGAAGGGATTGTGACTGAGATGTAACTTGAAGAAATAAAAAATAAATTATAAAATAAAAAAGGATGCTTTTTTTCAGCTTCTAGTAATTATGACACATAAATCTCAGATCTCCTTTTACTAGATGCTTTAATTGTCTCTTAGAGTTCAATGTTAAGGGAATTTTGAGTGTAGCAAGCTTCTCACACATACATCCTTTAGCTTTCTGCCTTCCGGAAGTTGCTATCACTCCAATTCAGGGACTTTCCTACTCAGGTATCTTTCACTGTTACTGCCTAAAACTTTTCCTTGCCTCCTTTTTCCCAAAACATTTTTTCTCATGATCTTCAGAATCTGATTTCAAGAGAATCCTGTTTTACTGCCTCCAAAATGACCGTCCCTCATGTGCAGTCCACTGGCACCTCACAGTCTGTCAGATAGTTTGCAGGTACTCAGAGTCTTCAGTGATGTCAACTGCATTCATGATCCACTAGACTTGGTTTAGATGCCCTAAATGTTTATAAGTTTATAACCAATGGATCCAGCAACATTATCACCTTCCTAACTTGTGCCGTCAAATCACCACCCCCTTTTAGAGCTTAGTTCCTCACAAGGAGAATAGAATGCTTGACCAGAATGGTTCCAAGTTCACAGCCTAATGTTTAGGATTTTTCCAAGAATGCCTCAGGAGTTTTAAAAATATGTGACCAGAAATGTGGTTTTTCTTTCCTTCGCCTTTTGCTTCAAACTGAGTATTTGTTCCTTCTTGTCATATTTGTTAGCTTTCAAAACCTCAGCCCATTCTTAATCTCTCTCTCTCTCTCCTTCTATCTATCTCTCCCTCTTTATGATATCATATATATACATATATGTACACACATATATATGATGTTATATATGTACACATACATATATATATATATATATATATATATATATATATATATATATATATATGATGTTGGTGATGGTGATGGCTGGAAATAATAGAGTTAGTAGAATAAAGAAAAATCAGCGAATACTATTCCATTCTATGAAAGAGAAACATGTAGCTTTTAAACTCTGTCTTTCTCCCAGAATATGACTAGTGCTATTCACCACTCCTCTCATAAATATCTGGTAGACCATTTGTGGATGCTAATGGATGACTTTATTATGGCCTGGCAGATGATCAGGATCAGAGACCCAGGGGAATATCCCCCTTAGATAGGTTAATGCAGGTGTTACTAATAATTTTTCCAAGAATTCCTGTCTCACTGAAGAATTAACACAGGGCTTCTCATTTCAGTGCTTAGAACATTGTGCCAGATAGTGCAATATGGGGTTTGTATTTTTGTTCAGCCAAACACTTGACAGCTAACTGTAGAGGATTATTAATCTTTGTGTTGAATTCAACTACAATGACAGAGTTGTGCTCTGGCTGGGCAGTCTGTCAGGGTCCATTGCTTTCTAAGATAGCAGACCATTTGAAAAACATCTGCCATGACAGACCCAACCAACGACTAGAATTTCAATTCACTCTTCCTGATGCAGTGATGAGAAGGGCACATGTGGGAAATTAATTCTCCTGATTTTACTGAAAATAGTGATTTACTGTTTGGTTGGGGCACAAACCAGTAACAGGAGTGAAGGCTAAAAGAGAGGCAAGTGGGAAGTGCCTAATTAACTCCAATCTGCTCCAAGCAAATCCCCCTAACTCAGCATTATTGTGCACATGAGAAAAGTCAATTTATGAATTTCAAGGCTTGGTTTCATAACTTGCTCTTGCAGAATGACATAATCAAACAACAGAAGGGCTATATTAATGAAGGCTTGGATTACAGCGCTTCAAAGCAAGGCATTGGGTAATTGAATCTACTCAGTTTATGCAGGGCAGGATGAAAATAAGCATTTTGGACATTTTGAATAAACTCTGCCAAGTTAAAAGCCTCGTGATCATGTTGTGAATATCCCATGCTCTTAATTGTAATCTGAGAGCATAGAGTTGTTTACAATGATTTCAGATTTCTGTTTAGCCATTCCTATTATTATTATTATTATTATTATTATAGTTCTTAAACTGTTTCCCCTGACATCCTTCCTGTGTAATGAATATGTCCCAAGGACACTCCAGTAAATAAGGTGAACTAATGTAAAATATTAAATAATTCATGTTCTTGGAAGCCACTGAGACTTTATTCATGATTTTAGAGAAAGCAAACCAGTGCTGTGCTGGAGAGAAAAAAAAAACGGCATTTGCACAAATAAAATACCTTCAGTATTTTCTGTTAAACCAAACATATAATCCAAAAGGAAAAGAAAAGGAAAAGGGGTGTCTTAAAGAAAATAACAGGTAATACTTAAAAATGTATCTACTTTCACTTTCTAATTTAAATATAATTACATCATTTGTTCCCTACCTCCCTCCAACCTCTTCCGTTTATCCCACCCCTTACTCTATCTCAAATTGATGGCCTCTTTTTCTTTGTTATTATTACATATATATATATATATATAAATGAATAAATACATAAAGAAAATCTCCCGAGTCTGTTTAATGTTGCTTCCATGCATGTTTTCAGGTTTGATCACTTCATATTGAATAGCCTGTTAGTATTCTCTTCCCTAGGAAAGACCATTTCTCCATTTCTCAGTGTTTCTTAGTTGGCTTTAGTCCTTTGTTTAGGGGTAGGACCCTGTGAAACTTACCCTCTCCACAAGAGCATGTTTTTTTGGGGTTGTAATTGTTCAAGTCCTGTTTAGGCAACCATATTGTTTGGATATCATGAGTGTAGCTTCCCTGTCATTTCCAAGAGATACATCATCAGAACAGATTCCTTAAAATCTTTCTGCTCCCTCTTCCTCAATATTCCTTGAACCTTAGGTACAAGAGTTTTATTGTAATTTATACATTGATTCTGGGTACTCTATCATCAGCTGTTCTCAGCATTTTGATCAGTTGTGGTGCTCTGTAATGGTCTCTGTCTTTGGTAAAGAGAAGTTTCTTTGAGGAGAGGTGAGGCTACACTTATCTGCAGGTATTTAGAACAAAAGTACCTTTATTTTAAATGTAAGATTTCAGTTTGATTTGAGATTCTGGGAAAATGAACTTATTTCACTTCCTTGGTCATGATCCTATCTATGATTCCGCATTAAACTAGAGTGAGAGTGATGAGATCAGAGAGGGTGTGAACAACCTAGTGAAACAGATGGGGTAAGATTATAGGTTAAAGGACAGTATGAAATAGATAAAGGTCTGAAGTATGTATGTGTCATGATCTATCTTCATCTAGATATGACTTGGGACTTGTTATGTAACCCTTCAGGGCTACCACCTTTTTGCCTCTAAAACATTACTATAATGTCAACCTCATGGGTCTGTATTGGCTGTTAGATGAGATTCTGCACATAAGCAGAGTAAAGTTTCTGATACAGGGTAGGCATGTGGGATTTAGGTTTTATCTGACCATTTTGTTCACTGTAGAACCACAGTCTGGCAGACATGTTGAAAGGGGAATTTCTATTTTCAGGGGCTCTTGAGAATCAGTGAATGAGATTAGGAGGCAATTTTGAAGGCAAAGTTTTTCATTTTGAAATCCATTTCTGCCACTTGCCAAAAATGTAGTAGCTATACATAGACTTTTACTTAGCTTGTTTCTAACTTATTTTTTTCCTTTATTTTTTATTTCTTCAAGTTACATCTCAATCGCAGTCCCGTCCCTATTCCCCCTCCACTCCCACCCTCCCACCCTCAACCCCCATCCTCTTCCCTTTTTTTTTTTCTTTTAAGTTTAAGGTATATCTTATTTCCCCCTACAGTTTCCACTTTCAGTCCAACAAATGGCTCTTTCTCTTATAATAATAAATACAATACAGTACAACAGAGGTAATTAGGCCACAGTTATGAGGGTTATATGGCTTAACGTACATTCCCAATGACCAGTCCATATGTATTTGGTACCTGACTTTAACATTCTACTATCTAAACATCTCCATGAGTTTAAAGTTCTATATCTGACTCAACATTCATACTAACTTGCAACACAATTTTAAAAGTATCTTCTTAGATCTATAACACTGTCTTGACTCCTAAACAACTCAAAATTTAATTATGAGACTCTAGGTATCTGTTCTTCAACCACCTAAGAGACCTGAGAGGGATAAATATATCTGATTTTGTAGGAAGTACAGGGACTGCAGCTTCACAAACTAAGAAATGACATACCAGTGGCTGCCTGGACAGTTCCCATTTTCTCTCCATACATTACAGGATCGATCTTCAGTCATTTGGCCCTGTTTCTCTGACAGACATTGATTGTAGAGCAGGGGTTATGAAGGACTTACCTACCCTGTCTTGGCAGAGCTAGGCTGTCGACTTACCTGCTTCCAGGTTTTGTCCTTTTTGGACAGCATTCTGTCTACAGTTGGAGCAAGGGGCTTTTCCTACCAAGAGATAGGCTTGTGACTAATTCAATCATCTCCCAGTGGAGATTCTTTGATGCTTATCTTCTACTTGGAGGAGAATAGCGGGTGCTGTCAGGAGTTGATATGTCTTGATATAAAAAAAATCTAAAGTTATGAAAACATCTTTGAATGCCATATTCTGCAGATCTCTTGAGGTTTTTGAAGAGGCCTTATCTATCTCTTATATTAGGGTAAGCAGATGTTGCTTGTCTCTTAGCAGGTTTATTTCTGATTAGCTTAGCAAGTAACTATAATAGGCTGTCATAGTACCTAACAGAATGACTGGCTTGCATAACCATTAGTTTGCATTTCTTAATTATCCTAAACAGTTTATGACAATTAGTAGTAAAAGGCCGAAACATCACATTTCATTTTTTTTTCTTTACCTCCTAACCCTTCCATCCCATTTCTGTGGGGTGGGGTGTCCTTATATAAGAGTCCCTCATCTCAGTTGAGAGGTCGTATGAGGGCCAAGAGCCTCTTCATTCATTGGCGATCTACGAAGCAGTACCATCAGTGAAAAGTGTCACGTTGCCCGGGAGAGACAACTACTAAACAAACAAACCAATAAGCATACAATAGATAAAAAAACACTAAAAAACAATAAAAAATATAACTAATATATAAAAAATAAATAGAGAATAAAAATTAAAAATAAGAAGTCTATGTCCAAGTTCCCTTTGGTGTGTTAGTTGTAGTATCGATACCTTCTAGTATATAGCTAAAATCCTACTATAAGTGAATAGATGCCATATGTGACCTTCTGAGCCTGGGTTAGTTCACTCAGGATGAGCTTTTCTAGTTCCATCCATTTGGCTGCAAACTGCATAATTTCATTGTTCCTGATAGCTGAATAATATTCCATTGTGTATATGAACCACAGTTTTTTAACCCATTCTTTGGTTGAGGGACATCTGGGTTGTTTTCAGTTTCTAGCTATTACAAATAAGGCTGCTATAAACATAGATGAGGAAACGTCCTTATGATTCCATGAAGAGGCATTTGGGTGTATACCCAGAAGTGGTATGGCTGGGTCCTGAGGCAGAGCTATTCCAAGTTTTCTAAGATATCGCCAGACTGACCTCCATAATGGTTGCACAAGCCTGCATTCCCACCAGCAATGGAGTAGGGTACCCCTTTCTCCACACCCTCACCAGCATGTGCTGTCATTTGAGTTTTTGATCTTAGCCATTCTGACAGGTGTGAGATGGAATCTCAGAGTCGTCTTGAGTTGCATTTCTCTGATGATGAAGGATGTTGAGCATTTCTTCAAGTGTCTCTCAGCCATTAGGGATTCCTCCTTTGTGAATTCTCTATTTAGCTCTGTCTCCCATTTTTTGATTGGATTATTTGGTTTCTTGGCATTTAATTTATTGAGTTCTTTGTGGATTTTGGATATTAGCCCTCTGTCAGATGTGGGGTTGGTGAAGATTTTCTCCCAGTCTGTAGGCTGCCGTTTTGTTCGAATGACAGTGTCCTTTGCCTTACAGAAGCTTTTCAGTTTCATGAGGTCCCATTTATTGATTATTGATCTCAAGTCCTGAGCTGATGGTGTTCTGTTCAGGAAGTTGTCGCCTGTGCCAATTAGTTCGAGGGTTTCTCCCACTTTTTCTTCTAGTAGATTTAGTGTGAACGGCCTTATATTAAGGTCTTTGATCCACTTGGACTTAAGTTTTTTACAAGGTGATAAGTATGGGTCTAACTTCATTCTTTTACAAATGGACATCCAGTTGGACCAGCACCATTTGTTGAAGATGCTGTCCTTCTTCCATTGTGCCGTTTTGGCTTCTTTGTCAAAAATTAGGTGGCCATAAGTGTGTGGGTCTATTTCTGGATCTTCAATTCGATTCCATTGATCTACTGGTCTGTTTCTATACCAAAACCATGCTGTTTTTACAACTATTGCTCTGTAGTACAGCTTGAAATCTGGGATGGTAATACCTCCAGATGTTTTTTTATTGTACAGGATTGATTTAGCTATTCTGGGCTTTTTGTTGTTCCATATGAAATTGAGGCTAGCTCTTTCCAAGTCTATAAAAAATTGTGTTGGTATTTTGAAAGGAATTGCATTGAATCTATACATTGCTTTTGGTAGGATGACCATTTTTATTATGTTGATCCTACCTATCCATGAACATGGGAGATCTTTCCATCTTCTAAAGGCCTCTTCCATTTCTTTCTTCAAGGGCTTGAAGTTGTTGTTGTACAGGTCCTTTACTTGCTTGGTTAGAGTTACCCCCAGGTATTTTATGTTGTTTGCAGCTATTGTGAAGGGGGTAGTTTCCCTTATTTCTTTCTCAGCCCATTTTTTTGTTGTATAAAGAAGGGCTTCTGTTTTTTTTTTTAATTAATTTTGTATCCAGCCACTTTGCTGAAGGTGTTTATCAGCTGTAAGAGTTCTCTGGTGGAATTTTTGGGGTCGCTTATGTATACTATCATGTCGTCTGCAAATAGGGATAATTTGACTTCTTTATTTCCGATGTTTATCCCCTTGATGTCCTTTAGTTGTCTTATTGTTCTAGCAAGAACTTCAAGTACTATATTGAAGAGATATGGTGAAAGTGGACATCCTTGTCTTGTCCCTGAGTTTAGAGGAAATGCTTCAAGTTTCTCTCCATTTATTTTGATGTTGGCCACTGGCCTGCTCTATATTGCCTTTATTATTTCTAGGTACGGCCATTGTATGCCCATTCTCTCCAGAACTTTTAGCATGAAGGGGTGTTGGATTTTGTCAAACGCTTTTTCTGCATCTAGCGAGATTATCATGTGTTTTTTTTCTTTCATTTTGTTTATATGGTGACTGACATTGATAGACTTTCGTATGTTGAACCATCCCTGCATTTCTGGGATGCAGCCTACTTGATCATGGTGTATGATACTTTTGATGTGTTCTTAAATTCGGTTTGCTAGTATTTTATTAAGTATTTTTGCATCTATGTTCATGAGGGAGATTGTTCTGAAGTTCTCTTTCTTTGTTGGGTCTTTGTGTGGTTTAGGAATCAGGGTGACTGTGGCCTCATAGAATGAGTTTGGCAATGTTCCTTCTGATTCTATTTGGTGAAAGAGTTTGAAGAGTATTGGTGTTAGCTCCTCTTTGAAGGTCCGGTAGAATTCTGTGCTAAAGCCATCTGGCCCTGGGCTTTTTTTGGTTGGGAGATTTTTAATGACTGTTTCTATTTCCTTATGGGTTATAGGGCTGTTTAATCTGTTTATCTGATCTTGATTTATCTTCGGTAGGTGGAATCTATCAAGAAAATTGTCCATTTCACTTAAGTTTTCAAATTTGGTGGAGTATAGATTTTTAAAGTAGGATCCAAATATTCTCTGGATTTCCTCAATGTCTGTTGTTATTTCTCCCTTTTCATTTCTGATTTTGTTGATTTGTGTTTTCTCCCTCTGTCTTTTAGTTAATTGGCTAAGGGTCTGTCTATTTTGTTGATTTTCTCGAAGAACCAACTCTTGGTTTCATTGATTCTTTGTATCGTTCTTTTTGTTTCTAAGTTGTTGATTTCACCCCTAAGTTTGATGATCTCCTGCCTTCTGCTCCTCTTGAGAGTGTTCGCTTTTTTTTTTTTCCAATTCACCCAGTTTAGCTGTTAATTCACTAATACGAGCTGTCACAATTTTCTTTTGAAGGCACTTAGTGCTATGAACTTTCCTCGTAGCACAGCTTTCATTGTGTCCCATAGGTTTGGGTATGTTGTGTCTTCATTTTCGTTGGATTTTAAGAAGTCTTTGATTTCCTTCTTTATTTCTTCCCTGACCCAGTGGTCCTCTAGTAAAGAGTTGTTCAATTTCCATGTGAGTGTAGACTTTCTGTTGATTCTTTTGCTATTGAAGTCCAGTTTTATTCCATGGTGGTCTGATAAGATACAAGGGGTTATTTCAATTTTCTTGTATCTGTTGAGGCTATCTTTGTGTCCAACTATATGGTCGATTTTGGAGAAGGTTCCGTGAGGTTCTGAGAAGAAGGTGTATTCTTTTGTGTTTGGGTGAAACGTTCTGTAGATATCTGTTATGTCCATTTGGTTCATGATCTCTGTTAGACTCATTATTTCTCTGTTTGGCTTCTGTCTTGATGATCTGTCCATAGTTGTGAGTGGGATGTTGAAATCTCCCACTATTAAAGTGTTTGGATCAATGTGCGATTTAAGTTTTAGAAGTGTTTCTTTTATAAATGTAGGTGCCTTTGTATTTGGGGCATAGATGTTCAATATTGAGATGACCTCTTAGTGGATATTTCCTTTAATGAATATGTAATGCCCTTCTCTGTCTTTTTTTATTAACTTCAATTGGAAGTCTATTTTGTTTGATATTAGGGTGGCTACTCCAGCTTGTTTCCTGGGTCCATTTACTTGGAAAACCTTTTCCCAGCCCTTTACTCTGAGATAGTGTTTATCTTCAATAGTGAGATGTGTTTCTTGTATACAGCAAAAAGATGGGTCTTGTTTACGGATCCAGTCTGTAAGTCTGTGTCTTTTTATTGGCGAGTTGAGTCCATTGATGTTGATGGATATTAGTGACCAGGGGTTGTTATTTTCCATTATTTTGGTATAGCTGGTGTCTTGTGTTTCTCTTTCGTTTAGTTGCCATGGTGGTTTCTATTTCCTCTGTTCTCTTGAGTGTAGTTATCTTTTCTGTGTTGGAATTTTCCTTCTAGGATCTTTTGTAGGGCTGGTTTGTGAGGAGATATTGTTTGAATTTGATTTTGTCATGGAATATCTTGTTTTCTCCTTCTATGTGGATAGAGAGTTTTGCTGGGTATAGCAGTCTGGCTGGGCACCTATGTTCTCTCAGGGCTTGTAGGACATCTGTCCAGGCCCTTCTAGCTTTTAAAGTTTCTGAAGAGAAGTCAGGTGTGATTCTGATGGGTCTGCCATTGTATGTGACTTGGCCTTTTTCTCTTACAGCTTTTAATATCCTTTCTTTGTTCTCTACATTTGGAGTTTCTATTATTATGTGGCGAGAGGTGTTTCTTTTCTTATCTAATCTGTTTGGTAATCTGTAAGCCTCTTGGATTATTGGCATCTCTTTCTTTAGGTTTGGGAAGTTTTCTTCTATGATTTTGTTGAAGATATTTCCTGGACCACGGAGTTGGGAGTCTTTTCTTTCCTCTATGCCTATAATTCTTAGGTTCCATCTTTTCATTGAGTCCTTGATTTCTTGGATGTTGTGGGTGAGAGATTTTTTTAGCTTTCTCATTTTCTTTGGATGTTGTACTGATTTCTTCCATCAAATCTTCCATGCCTGAGATCCTGTCTTCCATCTCTTGCATTCTATTTTTCATACTCACATCTGTAGTTCCTGTTCTCTTCTCTTGATTCTCCATTTCCTCTTTTAACTCTGACTGTGTTTTCTTTATTGTTTCCATTTCTATTTTCATGTCTTGAATGGTAGTGTTCATTTTGTACATTTCCTTCTCCAGTTTGCTTGTTTTTGTCTGGAGATCTTTCATTGCTTTATCCTTTTCTTGTTCAAGCTGGGTCACCTTGGCTTGGAGCTCTTTAATGATGTTATTTGTTGTTTTGACTTGTAAAATTGTGGCTTCTTTGAATTCCTTCATAGATTTAAGTTCTTCTTGAAAAGACTTTATCACTTTCCATAATGTAGAATTGTCATCGTTTTCATGTGTTTCAGTTGTGTTGAGGTGGTTCGGGCTGGAAGGAATAGCGTTGCTTTCTTTTGTTGGAGACATTTCGTTCTTTTTTTTTTTTTTTTGTCTGGGGCCTCTGGCCTTGTGGGATTTTTTTTTTTTTTTTTGCTGTCTTTTGGACTTGGGTCCAAAGGGGGCACTGTGGTGTAGGATTCGAGTTGCCTTACTCCACCCCTATAAGGTGAGTCATTCAATCCCGCCTCCCAGGTGGAGACCTAATTAATTCAGGTGGCAGAGCTGTGTACAGGTAAGCTCTGGTTCCCTGCCAGAAGGGCCTGTGCTAGTACATAAGACCGATATACGACAGTTTCAAATATCTCGCAGTTTGCACATGGTTGGTTCCTGTAATGGGTAAATCTGCAGTTCAGCTTTAGTAGCCTTGCCACTCCCATGGCTTGGAAACTGGCCAGTGACGTCACAGACTGCGATCTGTGGTCTGAAGGCATTTTGCAGTGGATCTCCGCTCACTTCCAAGGGGCCCAACCTTTTGCTAGATAATTGGATCGTCTGTGTGAGACCTGGGAGTGCCCAGCAGGGTGGGGATTATCTCTGCGTGGTTTCTGAATCTGCCGGCTGGGTATTAGGTTGGAGCTTACCAGGGATGGGTGATCCCGATTCCCGGGTCCAGAGGCTTTCTAGCGTGTCTGAGAGTTGGAAGGGGCGTCCTGCCCAGGGATCTTCCATGATCCCTGTGTAGCTGGGTGAGATTTAGAAGGTGTCGTGCCCTTAGCGTCCTGGAACACTTGCTGCCTTGTGACTGTCCGCGCCGGCCGCCGCCATCTTGGATCCCCCCCAACTTATTTAATATATGCAATATTAGTATTTAACTTGCTGAAGAGTTGTAAGAAAATGAAGTAAGTACAATAAGAACTTAATATTCCAAGCACATGCCAAAGATTAAATTTTATCTCTGATTATTGGCCAATAGTTTAACATGACTATAATCCCAAATATTTTGTTTGTGATGAGGGGTAGACATAAACATTGACATTTCCAAACTTTGGAATCATCTTTCTGGTTAAAGTGCTCGCCTCTCAAGTATGAGGAGAAAAGATTAGATCTCCACAACCCATATAAATATCAAGTGGCAGAGACTTTCCACCTGATGTAGAGAGCGGATTCTCAGAGCAAGCCAGGTTAAGACACATGTAGATCAATGAACCCTGAATTTGATTGAGAGACACTGCCTCAGTGAGTAAGTGGGAAAAGCAATTGTTGATTCTAAACATAAGCCTGCACATGGACTCACACACATGTAAACATACACACATGTGCATGCATGTATGTGCATACACAAAAATGGAAAATGTGGGTGGAGAATAACACTTTATTCTCTAGTACAGGGTTCCTCTATAAATATGACAACATTACACTTTCCCATCTGAAAGCTGCTTAAATATTTGTTCCAAATGTAATTAGTTTTAGTAAATAAGTCAGAGAAATGCCAATTGCTGTTCTAAAGACAACCCTTAAAAGCTATTAGTGGTTTCCCTTCCATTATATGAAAGCTCTGGAGAGAGATCAAGAGTTATTAAATATTGAAGAGGAATCGATTCTTGAAACCATCGTATGTGGGTTTAGATTTGTGGATTCTTTTCCTTGTGGGGACACAGAGTGCACACTGTGTGGAAGGCTGAAACTCCAGCAGAGACTAGAGTGTTCCTGACAAGATAAGTTGAAGAATGCAATTTCTAAGTAGAAGAACTAGAAACTCAATGGACAAACATTCCCAAAACTATGTAAATTCTACTCATGTCCTTGGTTGAACCTGGAATTACATGTTAACACAGGTCTGGAGGAGATTGGCTGAAAGTTATAGATAGAAAACCAGGGGAAAAAAGTCCAACTTTCAATAACTACCTACAGTAGGATGTTTAGAATTCAGAGGATGATTCCAGACATAGGTAACTGCTGGATGTACTGGGAAAAAAATGTCCTATTTAGAGGTATATGTCAAAATTCAAAGTCTCTGTTTCATATACAATATTCAGCATATAAATAAGTGACTACATATAAGAAAAAATATAATATACATAGTCAAGAAAAATGTAGTCATCAAAGCTATTCCTGACATGTTTGAAGAAGCAGGTGAAAGACTGACTTAAGGAAGTATACCTGCAATGAATAAACAGATAAGAAATCATAGTTGATAAGTTAGAATCAAGTTATAATTAATACTGACACTAAAATTAATATTGTCCAAAATTAAATGTTAATAACTTTGAATCCATATGAGAAGAATTAGTCAATCTGATTAAATTAAATTAGTAGGAAAGATCAAAAACTATGTACCAGTTCTCACTGTCTGATATAAAAATAATTACAGTAATGTGTGTGATTGGAATGTTATGAGAAATTAAAAAGATATAAGAAGAGGAAAAAAGTTTGAATAACTGATCAGAGAAAACAGTCAAGCCTGATGAGGAAGAAAAACTTATATAATGTGTGAGCTTGTAAGCTAGGGACAGAAGATTTATAATCACTGTTTTGAAAGGCATTTCCCATCCTTTGAGGGTCTGGGAGGACAGAAAAGGAGAGGAAGAGAGAATTTGCTCTGCTGGAGCTGCAGCATCCATGACTATAGCTGAATTCCTGTTCTTAGTCTCAGCCTTTTTTATGGGACCAGTAGCATGCTGCAGACTTTGCCCATTCTCCAACCATTTTACTCCAGCCATCTTGGCATCATAGTTGCAGAAATTGATTGACATCACCATCAGCATCATCACTCATACAGTAGATAATTATTATACAAATAATTGATGTAATTATGCATTTTGATATTAAATAATTTTGGTTATACATGTTTGCACATATGTTTTACTGGAGAACCATGGTTCTACATTTTTCTTGACTATGTATATTATATTTTTTCTTATATGTCGTCACTTATTTATATGCTGAATATTGTATATGAAACAGAGACTTTGAATTTTGACATATACCTCTAAATAGCACATAGATAAAGAAAGACTTGAGGGTTTTTAGCTATTTATTCACAATATACAAACACCTCAGAAAACATCCTCATCAAAAAAAGTAGGCCACAGTATCAATGAGATTTGAAGTTGATGGATCTGCTGTACTGTAGGTGTAGCCTCTGTTCATAACTGGGTTATATTCCAGCATAAGCAAGTGTTGACTTTTACCAAATGCTCTTTATTTGCATTATTCCACACCTATTTGTACATGAGTTAGAGCTACATGTCACTATCACTATTGTTAACACTTATGCTGACAATTTTATCTAAGTGCTTACCACATCTTTACATTATCCACACAGTGAGTATTTTCCCATGGTACATTCCCATTGTTAGAGATTGCTGAGTCAGACTTGCTAATGTAATTGAAAATTAACTGTTAAACATAAATTTATTTATTTTTACTTCCTTCTATTAAATCATCACAACTATGCTTGTAAGAAACATCATCCTTCAAGAAAAATGTAAAATGTAGTACAATTTCTTCCCTTTTTTGTAATCTGTCTTGTATAATAAGAGACAGATTTTTATATGCTTGAGATAGAAACCCCTACAATTTACACTGATATGTATTCTGGGATTTTGTGTGTGTGTGTGTGTGTGTGTGTGTGTGTGTGTGTGTGTGTGTGTTAGGGAGTATTGTTGTTTTCAGTATAAGAGGTACCAAGACCACCAAAAACAAAACAAAACAAAAAAACAAGATTTCCTACAAAAAATGATTGCTAAACTGAAACCTGAAGGTAAAGAAAGGGGTGTTTTAGAAAACATTCAAGCAAAGACAACAAATTCACAAGGTCCACATCACTGATTGTGGTCTCCTTTGGTTGGTTTCACTTAGTGTTGAAGGAAATAGTAGGATCTGGAAACTGGTTCTAAGACAATTTAGTGACTTCAGGCTTCCCTAAAGTTACTTGGGACTTAAGAAAGAATTGAAGCAGGACAATGAATGCTCATGAAAGGCAGGCTTCGGAAGGGAGCTACAGATCTGTTGTGAAAGCTGTAGGAAGGAGATCTAATATAATAAATTCTTAAATGCACGCATTGGTTTGGGCACTTACAATGCTCATAGGAACTTAGCCGAAGAGAAATGGCAGATGAGGAGAGGCTACAGTGATCTGGGGGACAATGAGAAATGGAGATGGTGAAGGCAGTGACTTGTAAGAAGCTTGTCTTGGAGCAAAACCTGGGAAATTGGGCAGTGTTTAGTCACCAGCTGGTAGAGCAATGAGGGGAAGGGACTGGCATAAGAGGAAACTGGACTGTGGATCTGAACATTGCAAGTGAGCATGGACCAGAATAGCTGTGATAAAGTAAAGGCAAACTGCAAGTTCCACATCAAACTACTTTTTACGTTTTCTCTATTTTTAACAGTGCTCTGAGGGGTTGTGTCATTTCCCCCATTCCACTTAGTTAACTTTCATCTACTGGAACATGAACAGTAAATCATGGTATAAATCCTGAATGAAGAATGTTGAGAACTCAGATTAAAAACATCTAAATTATTAGGGTAATTTTTTTCTAAACATGGGGACCATGGTTAGACCATTCTTTTACTTAAAGAATGAACAATGTGACTAACTTCAGAATCAAACCTACAGGAAACACATGCTAGTCACACTAAATCTTTGCCTTGGATATGGCACACATGCCCTATTGCCTTAAATATTTTACTAAGAGGATTTGAGATATTTGTGCTTGAAGATTTGTGGTGTATAAATTCAGTTTGCTGCAAGTTGCAGATTACAGGGTTTTAATACAGTTTTAAATGAATGTAAAAACTTGAAACCAATTAATCGAATAGAATCAGAAGTTATTCAACAATATTAACCTGCCTAAAACTGATATAATATTTGGTCTGTGGCCTGTTTTTCAGAGTCTAAGGAAAAAGTGAAGATGGACCAGGTTAGATGAGAATACAAGGGAACTGCCTGAATTATACCTGGTAACTCTGGTGGCTAATTAGTAGACTTAGGAGCATTAGTTGGCATCAAGGGGCATAAGAATAACAAGGTTTTAGAGTAGTTGATTCTCTCCTGTCAAGCTCTGGTGTAAACAGAGAAATCTTCCCAGAAAGCTCCAGACTGTTATCTCTGGGGGCATTACCATAGAAACAAAGAAGGTCCATTTTCCATCAGGGCTTGAGGAAAACATCAAAAAAGATATAACTACTGGTAAAAAAAAAAAAAAGCCTGAATTTCATAAAATAGTATATGTTTTGAGCCAGATGTCTGTGAATACATGGTGAGATACTTAAAATGGAAAACAGTTGCGTCAATCTCAAGTTACCAAGTAGAGACTTAATTTATGCATAATCTCATTTGAAAACATGGATGGCAGCAGAAGTAAAATGTCAATCTAGAGTAAAGCAAGATAGAGTTGACCTAATGGCCTATCATTCATTCTACACTAAGGTATTGTGGCCACAAACATGGCTTAGTTTGTGTGATTGTACTGCATGCATTCCAATAAACCAAGGTTTACTGTACAAACACCAGTGGGAACAATATGTCTGTTATACATGTTCAAAATCTAATGAAATGTATCATGCCTTACCTGGACCAGTGGTTTGTCAGACACTGAATGTGATAGGTATAGATTTGGGCTGCATTTACATCTGGAGTCATATATTCCTGACTCTTTTCTAAAAGTATGATTTACTGAGGAAGCTCATTACAATGGTATTGTTCCCTTACTTATTGGAGAGGCCGTCAGTATCTCATGGTTACTATAGTAACTATAAAGTACCACATATTAGCACTGTGTCCAAAGTGCCTAAGCTAACATGGTACTGGTACCTGTAAGCATTTGACACTGAATGGATCTTATCTCCCAAGCATTCTTGCAGCAGTTGATGTATTAGAGTCTCTATTTCTTTTGTGTAATATAATTGTTGTTTTCTAAAGTGCAAAGGTCCTTAGATTCTTACTGTAGATGGATATGCCCTTGCTTCAAGCCCTGGCAACTTCATTTCTGTGGGTAAGTCTTGCATTCTCATTTGCAAGCACTGTGTTTCTAAGGAAACAATGGAATTTGAATAATGAAAACCAAACCGTGGTATAGCTCCAATATGGATGTATGTATACTCCCCAAATGTATAAAGGAGTTTCACCCTCAGTACTTCAAAATGTGAGTTTATTTGGAACCAGAGTGGTTGTGCGCAATTATTTGTAATGTGGTTCTGTGGGAGCAGCAAGCAACGAATAATGCAGTGCTACCAGTATCCTGCTGAGAAGACAGAGACCCGAGAGAAGAATGGCAGATGAGAATGGTAGACTCTTCCTGCAGATGAAGACTATGAAGGGTTGCTAGGAAATCACCAGAAACGAGAAGCAAGCAGCAAAGATGTAAGATCCATACAGGATTCATATGAAGTAGTGCCATGGCGATTTTTTTTTTTTTTTACAGAAATGTGAAAATAAATAAAGGTCTGTAGTCTTAAGCCATCCACTTTATAGTGTTTTTTAATAGCAATACGTGGCACCTGTACCACTATTTCAACAGTATAAAACCTATAAAAACACAGAATAATAGGAAAGGAAATCACTTTCAGAGAAAAGTCTCCAGGGGGAAAAATTGCCAAAAAAAAAAAAAAAAAAGGATGAGATTTACCATACGTTTCACCATGACAGTTTGGAGTGATTACAGTCACAAATGAAATAGCCAGACAGTGTGATATGACTAGTTGGAAGACACTGATATTAAGCCATGTGACAGAAAACAGAAAACAATTTAAAAAATGAAGTATTTAAGAAACAAATCATGAGGACAGGATAAAAACGAATGCTGATAACAGTAAAAAGCACATTGGGAAAGCTGAAGATGCAGCTTGCAGGTAAGGCACTTGCTTAAAGCCCTGAGTAGGAGCCACAACACCAGAAAAATAAAAGCACACTAAAACATGGAAAAAGATAAAAAAAAATTAAAAACTAAAACCAGAAGGAACACCGACAAACTCGTTCTATGAGACCACAGTCACCCTGATACCTAAACCACACAAAGACCCAACAAAGAAAGAGAATTTCAGGACAAACTCCCTTATAAACATAATTGCAAAAATGCTCAATAAAACTTTCAAACCAAATCCAAGAACACATCAAAAGTATCATATACCATGTTCATGTAGGCTTTGTCCAAGGGATACAGGGGTGGTTCAGCATGTGAAAATCCTATAAACAAGCTGAGAGAAAAAAAAAACACATAATCATCTTGCTAGATGCCAAAAAAGCATTTGACAACAACCCTTCCTGATAAAAGTCTTGGAGAGATCAAACATACAAGGACCACACCTAAACATAATAAAGGTGATATGTAGCAAGCTGGTAGCCAACATCAAATTACATGGAAAGAAACTTAAAACATTTCCCCTAATATCAAGGACAAGGCAAGGCTTTCCACTCTCTTCATATCTCAACACAGTACTAGAAGTTCTACCCAGAGCAATAAGACAACTAAAGGAGATTAAGTAGATAGAAATTGGAAAGGAAGAAGTCAAAGTATCTCTGTTCACAGATGATATGATAGTATACACAAGTGACCCAAAAATTCCAGCAGAGAACTCCTACAACTTATAAACACCTTCAACAAGGTGGCCGGATACAAAATTAATTCTAAAACATCAGTAGCCCTTCTTTACACAAAAGTATATAGGACAAGAAAGAAATTAGGGAAGCAGCACCCTTCACAATAGCCACAAATAATATAAAGTAGCTGGGGTTAACTCTAACCAAGCAAATGAAAGATCTGTACAACAAGAACTTCAAGTCCCTGAAGAAAGAACCTGAAGAGGACATAGAAGATGGAAAGCTCTCTCGTGCTCATGGATAGGTAGGATCAACATAATACAAATGGTCAGCCTACTGAAAGCAATACACAGATACAATGCAATTCTTACTGAAGTAGCAACACAATTCTTTACAGACCTTGTAAAAACAATTCTCAACCTCATATGGAAAAATGAAAAACTTAGAATAACTAAATCAATCATGTTCAATAAAAAATATCTAGAGGTATCAGCATGCCTGAGCTCAAGCTGTACTACAGAGCAATAGTAATAAAAACAGCATGGTACTGGCATAGAAACAGACTGATTGATCAATGAATGGAATCAAAGACCCAGAAATAAACCTACACACCTATGGTCATTTAATTTTTGACAAAGAAGCCAAAACTGTACAAAAGAAAATATCTTCCAAAATGGTGCTGGTCTAACTGGATGTCAACATGTAAAAGAATGTAAATAGACCTATATTTATCACCTTGCATGAAACTTAAGCCCAAGTGGATCAAAGACCTAAACATAAAACCAGACACTAAATCTAATAGAGGAGAAAGTGTGGAAAAGCCTCAAACTCATAGGCACAGGTGACAACTTCCTGAACAGAAAACCAATAGCTCAGGCTCTAAGACCAACAATCAATAAATGGGAATTTTTGAAACTGAAAATCTTCTATAAGGCAAAGGACACTGTCAATAGAACAAAATGGCAACCTACAGATTGAGAAAAGATCTTCACCAACCCCACATCTTACAGAGGTGCTAATATCCAAAATTTTAAAAAATACAAAAAATTAAACATCAAGAAACCATATAATCCAATAAAAAAATGGAGTATAGAGCTAAGCCGAGAATTCACAAAAGATGAATCTCTAATGGCAGAGAGACACTTAAAGAAATGTTCAATATCCTTAGTCATCAGAGGAATGCAACTCAAAACAATTCTGAGATGCTATCTCATTCAGTCAGAACGGCTAAGATAAAAAATTCTAGTGACAGCACATGCTGGCAAGGATGTGGAGAAAGGGGAACGCTCCTCCATTGATGATGGGAGTGCCAACTTCTTCAACCACTTTGGAAAGCAGTCTGGTAATATCTCAGAAAACTGGGAATAGTCCTAACTCAAGACCCAGCCATACCACTCTTGGGCATATATTCACAAGACTCCACAAAACCACAAGGACATTGGCTCAACTATGTTCATAGCAGCTCTATTCATAATGGCCAGAAACTGGAAACAACCCAGATGTCCTTCAACCAAAGAATGAACAAACAAACAAACAAAAAACCCAAAACCAAAAACAAAACAAAAAACTGTGGTAAATCATGCAATTTGCAACCAAATGGATAGAACAAGAAAAGCTCTTCCTGAGTGAACTAACTCAGACCCAGAAAGATACACATGGCATGTATTCACTTATAGCTGTATGTTAGCCATATACTACAGGATAACTATCCTAAAACACATAGACCCAAAAGAACAGGAACCTATCATAACTATTCCATAAGAAATTCTACCCAGGAGTAGACCAAAACAAATGCTGAGACACACAGTCAAATGTTAGGTAGGGTTCTGGGAGTCCTGTATAAGAGAAGGAGGAGGAATGGAGAGAACTTGAGGGGATAAGAACAACACATGAAGATGAACAGAACCATCCAACTTAGATCCCTAGAGACTTACAGAGACTGAAAAACTAACCAACATGTAGAAAAAAAATGGCTAATTAAATGATTTAACCAGTATTTATATTATCATTAATTGGTTGGCAGTGTTAATCCTTAACCTGCCATTATAAATGAATACACACAGACACCAGATGGATTTTAACAAGCCTTGGTCTGAATTGTGCAATCCTAGCCCATCTAAGCCAGCTCATAATTCTATTACCCAAATATGACCCCATATATACATACGTCCCTTTGGACTGCTATTCTCCACCCTATGCCGATGTTCTAGGCCATGTCCAATGATCTTCTTTAATCTACCCATGGCATGTGTTCCTCCTTCTTCCTGCTCCTGGATTCTCCCCCAAGATGCTCTCTGTCTCTGAAGCCCATGAACCTTAGTCCTGCCTATCTCTGTCTTTGCCCAATCTCCAGGCCTCAGCATTTATTTAACCAATCAGAGACAATGTAAGTAACAGACCAGCAAGGTCCAGCAAGCAGGACCAATTAACATTTAGAATGCTTAACACCACCCCATCACCAACAAAAAGAAAAAAAAACCTCAGACTAGACCTAGACTTCCCCTATACAAATATAGATGATAGGCAACTTGGCTTTCATACAGATCCCTTAGCAAGTAGGAGAAGGGGTGGTCTCAGTCATGTACTCTGTTGCTTATTAGTGGGGCACTTTACCCGAGCTGGGCTCCTACCCCTCATGTGACTGATGAACTGAGGGTGTTTCATATGTGGGTCCTCCTTACCTGAAAGAAACATAGAAGGGAGAGGAGGAGGAGGGTGGGAGGGTAGGATGAGGGTGGGAGAGTGGAACTGGGAGGAGAGGAGGGAGGGGGCTGTAATGGAGTTGTAACTTGAATTTCTAAAAAGGACCAAACTTAGAAGCAGATAAGTCAACAGCCTAGTTCTGCCAAAGACAGGGTAGGTAAGTCCTTCATAATTCATGCTTTACTATTAATGGTTGTCAGAGATACTGGGACAAAAGGCTGAAGATAAATGCCCTAAAGTATTGAGAGAAATTGGGGACTGTCCAGGTAGCCAGTTGTCTGTCATTTCTTAGTTTTGAAAGCCACTGACTGTGCACTTCCTGTTTTTTCAGAAATATTTATCCTTCCCAGGTCTCTGATGTGGTTGAAGACAAGAGAGTTGTAGTCTCACAGTTAAATTTTAAGTTGTTGAAAAATTATAAGTATGTTCTAGGTCTAAGAATATGTTTTTTTTAAATAATTTATTTTTTTTCTTCAAGTTACATCTCAATCACAATCCCCTCCCTACTCCCCCCTCCAGTCCCACCCTTGCACCCTCCTCCCCCTCAACACCCCCA
>CAJQZJ010033927.1:7065470-7077601 GCA_907164525.1 Lophiomys imhausi
TTTAGTTTAAGGTATTTATTTTTCCCCCCAACAGCTCTCCCTTTCAGACCAAATAATGGTTCTTTTTCTTATAACTATAAATACAATACAAAACAACAGAAATAAATAGGCCACGATTATAAGAGTTATATGGCTTAGCATACATTCCCAATGTCCAGTCCATATGTATTTGGCACCTGACTTTAACATTCTACTATCTAAGCATCTCCATGAGTTTAAAGTTCTATATCTAACTCAGCTTTCTTACTAACTTGCCTCATAATTTTAAAAATATCTTCTTAGATCCAGAACACCCTCTTGATTCCTAAACAACTCAAAATTTAACTATGAGACTCTAGCTATCTATTCTTCAACCACCTCAGAGACCTGAGAGGGATAAATATATCTGATTACATAGGAAGTGCAGGGCCTGCAGCTTCCAAAACTAAAAAATGACATACCAGTGGCTGCCTGGACAGTTCCCATTTTCTCTCCATACATTACAGCATCAATCTTCAGCCATTTGGCCCCATTTCTCTGACAGACATTGGTTGTAGAGCAGGAATTATGAAGGACTTACCTACCCTGTCTTGGCAGAGCTAGGCTGTCGACTTATCTGCTTCCAAGTTTTGTCCTTTTTGGACAGAAGTCTGTCTACAGTTGAAGCAAGTGGTTTTTCTTGCCAAGAGAATGGCTTACCACCAATTCAATCATCTCCCACTGGAGATTCTTCGATGCTCATCTTCTACTTGGAGTAATATAGGGGGTGCTGTCAGGAGCTGACATGTCTCGATATCAAGAAATCTTAAGTTAAGAAAACATCTTTGAATGCCATATTCTGCAGATCTCTTGAGGTTTTTGAAGATGCCCTATCTATCTCTTATATTTAGATAAGCAAATATTGCTTGTCTCTTAGCAACTTGATTTCTGAGTAGCTTAAAAAATAACTGTGATAGACTGTCATAGTAACTAACAAAAACAGAATATGTTTTTAAGTTGGTAATGCCAGTTTGGAAGGAAACTGAGTTAAGACTTTAAACACATTGAGATAGTTTAGATATGATAGATATAATTAAATTATAGATAGATAAAAGAATATTAATATGAGTTACCAAATATGTATGGACTGGAAATTGGGAATATATGTTATAACCTAAAATGTTTATAATTGTGGCCTAATTATTCTTATTGTTTTGTATTGAATTTATTTTTATAAGAAAAAGAGTCTTTTATTGGACTAAAAGGGGGAGCTGTTGGGGGAAAAAGATACATGTTAAAAAAAAAAGCAGATAGGAGGGTGAAGGGGAAGAGGGTAGGAGGATGAGCTCGGGAGGAGAAGGGGTTGGGGACTATGATTGAGATGTGACTTGAAGAAATACATAAATGTAAAAAATAAATGAATAATAAGTAAATGTGAAAAAAAATTAGGACTATTATTTGGAACAGCCTCAGGAATCAAATTAAGAGAATAAGTGAATAAAATGCAATGCAAAGTGGTAAGCAAATGTTGGCTAGTAAGACTTTAATATAAATTGGTTAAAGTCATAAAATGGAAAGAACATATTGTCGGGATACCATCCTGTTAAGGTCAAAGTCTGACATTATCTGGGAAACCCTCTGAGCTTGGTGCTCCTTTTCTCATTGAGGTTCTCTCTTCTCTGCCTAATTTGGGGAAATCCCACACCCTTTATCTGAGGAATGTTACATCACCCTCAGGGAAATTACAGGTCCAATCCTTTCTCCCAATAAGAGACCCTTTCAGTGAGCACCTGAGATTCCTAGAATGCCTTTTTCTGCTAATTACACCTTACTACTTTTTATCTTTCAGCCAATGACCTTTGCCCATGCCTCTAACCATACCTGGAATATAACCTTTGACACAGTTCCCTGCTAAAATTCTTTCCCCACACCCTGCTACCCATAGGATAATTAGGTGTTTCCCTTCTTATGATAGGACCATGGTGCTGCAGGTAAATGAAGCATCCCTGGCACTACCTGCCCCAGCCAATCAAATGCATTCACCCCCAAAACTTTTCCCACTGCCTACGGTTTATAATGTCTCTGTTCACAAAATAAACCATTCCACCACCCACTTTTTCAAAGATAGTTCATTTTGGGCTGTAACACTTGGGAAGGAAGGGCTTTTTCCTCCCAGAAGAATTCATCACTGGATCTGTCTGCCTAGCCAGGCTCCTGCCACCCTCAACTAGAGTTCACTTAAGGGTGCTTGGGGCACAATCTCCCACCTCTGTCTCATTCCCGATGCTGATGCTGCCTGTCAGATTTGTGTTTCTATCACCACTGTCACTGCTGTGGTTACTCCAGTAGCTGCCTCCGTAGCTCACAGAGGTGCTGGGCTTCTGCCATTTGTTGGGGCAAACCAACGCCTTCTCCTGTGCTGCCCACTACAGTGCTAATCTTCAGCAATAGGTTGTTGGTTGTTTCCAAAGCTGCCATATTTGCATGGTTCAGGAACCTCGAGCTCCTTGCTGCCACCTGGCCTGGTTTTAGTTAAAAGAGCTGTGCATGGCGGGGAGGGTCTCTTTCCTGCACATTTATCTGGTAGCTTTAACACTTTGTAATGGAGATAATCCATTCTCCTGCCTCTCCAGCCAGACTGCATATCCTGAGATACAGATATCATCCCATGTTTTATCCTTTTCCACCCGGAAACTGATGGTGCTCAGACCTTCCTGTGGAGAAATATGCTTGGTACCCGACAAGGCCTGAGCTTACTCAGAGATGCAGAATGACAACATTTGTGGTCTGAAATTGTATAAATAATACCAAAAGTGAGAATAGAGAGTGGGGGGACAGGAGTAGAAAGTGGTGAGCAGTGTAAGCTCATCTGGGTGTTATTGGACTAGTTAAACATAAATTATGTCATTACGAGCCTTCAATTCATATAAATTTTAAGCACATTAAATAATATAGGGGCATCACTGTCTTAATCCAACTTAATTATTTTCTAATGCCTACTATTCCCTGTATGCTCTCTCACTGTTTCTATCTCACACAGGTGTACCTGTTCAAACACACACACACACACACACACACACACACACACACACACACACACTCCTGCACACATATATATTCTCTTTGACACACAAGCCATTGTAAAGGAACACTGTCCACATCAGCCTGAGGTCAGAATATTTTAAGTAACATTGTACTTTGCCTATATTAATGATTGTTTCAGAAAATAATGAAATCTAATTATCATATCACCAAATATAAGACAAATATACTAGAAAAGCACAAGTAAAGAATGAAGCTATGGCCGGGCATGGTGGCGTACGCCTTTAATCCCAGCACTTGGGAGGCAGAGGCAGGCGGATCTCTGTGAGTTCGAGGCCATCCTGGTCTACAAAGCAAGTCCAGGACAGTCAGGGCTACACAGAGAAACCCTGTCTCAAAAAAAAAAAAAAAAAAACAAAACAAAACAAAAAAAAAAAAGAATGAAGCTATGTGTCTTACATGTGATTTTGAAATATTAGATGAGACACTTAAAAAGTATACTCAGAAAAGTAAACATCATAATACAGAGGTAATTCTAAGACATCATTGTGTAGAAAACATGAGTCTAACTTTTAAAAGATGTTTTAAATAAATATTCAAAGTAGCAGTACATTAGGATGAAGTTTTGAGAAGAACTAAATTTATATCAGTCCACAAAAATTTATATTTGAGAAAATAAAATAAAGTAAACAAAAAAATTAACATGAACGAAAGAGCCAGGTTGTGGGGTAATGATCAACTTCAGGGCATGTAAAGTACACAAGGTCATGGACCAAATTTTCCAGTGCATGACCTTCAAGAAATGAGTTCCTCTTTACAATATTTTTTCTTCTCTATTTGGTTTTGTTAGGTAGGTGTTTGCTTGTTTGTTGATACAGGTTTCACATAGTCCAGGCTGGCCTCAGACTCAGTATCTAATTGGCTTGTGTGATGCTGTGAATCAAACCTAGGGCTTCATACATGTAGGCAAGCACTTGAGTTACATTCCTAAGTCCTCTTTAAAATACGTTAACATGCTGTACTCAAAGGTAATGGTGGAAGAAACAGTATAAATCATGCCCAAAAACATCAGGTTGTATTTAACAGATATAATATCATGTGCTCTGCAGAAAAAAGAAAAAGCTTTATTAGAAAGAAATAGAGTAAGTATTGAAGTTCCACAGCAGCTCATGGCTATTGACTATCAGAATTTTTGTGCTTACATGGGTGCATTTTGGGAAAAAAAGATGAGAAAGTAATGTGATCATATTTTGGAGATGAGAAACAAGAGTTGTCTCTGTGGAGGTGCAAGAATGAGAATATTTTGTGGTGATTTTTCCTACTAATCTCCTCTCTAATTTGTTACTTCCCTGTAGATGTCTCTATGCCTGGTAATTTGTGTTCACACTTACTCTTAAGGGTTCATCTCTTTCTCCCATGAACCCTGCTCAAGTGTTTAAGATTTTTCCAGTTGTCTCACCTTTCTGGAATTCCAAGACAGCCTCTTTAAGATGAGACATGTGAAGATTACTCACATATCTCCTGGCTCACTGACACCAACCCTGTGAGTGCTCTATGATACATGTGCCCATTCAGGTAAGAACTCCTTTCAAATCTTGAAAAAGGCATGGTTTTTTTTTAAATACTTTTTTTAACTGATTACTTGTGAATCTCACATCACGCACCCCAATCCTTCTCATCTCCTTGTCCTTCCATGCTTGTCCTCCACCCTGCAATCAAACAGATGTTCCTAGCTTAGGAAAATTATTCAATCTCTTCATGGTAGAGTAACCATAGACTCCAAAGAACCACTATTGATTGGAACGATACTAGGATTAGTACGATGACAACTGTTTTGCAATAACTTTCAGAATTCTGCCCCAAATTTTGTTTTCTGATATGATGGTGTTAAATTTACACCTATTTCAATTTGGGGGCAATTTGACGAGTAGTGGAAATTTTTAGGGAGAGTTACACTTTCCTGAGTGAATTTTTATTTTTGTGGAAGTGTGAAAATTTAAAAAACAAGAAAGAATAACATAACTGTAACTTTGTAAGCCATCTGCTGCTAAAGGCCTTTGGCTATTCTTTGCCATGCCTACTTCCAAAGGAGGTCCATAAGACATCAGAATTCTCGGTTCAGCTTTAGAAAGTAGCAATGGAAACCCAGTAATGTGCTTGCCCTTTTTTCAACGTTTGCATACTGTTGTCTTGCAGTAAGCTCTTTCTGAGATAAACACATGAAAGAGCACAGTGGCATTTTAATCATTCTCAAACAGGAAAGAGATAGTAGTTTTTGACATGGAAACATTCCACTTTTAGTAAGAGAAGATTGAGAGAAGGTAGCACATACTGCCAGCTCCACCAGATTCAATTAATTGTTGAAACAAAACAAAAATAGCCTCTCACGGCTTCCATTGTTCTGCAGCTGGTGGCTTCATAATGCTTGCTGTCTCCTTCCTTGTGACTCATCTTCATGGTTGCCCAGTTTCCGCTCTTGATTTCCTCCCAGGAGTTGGGATGTGTCATAGCCAGAGCGGGCAACTCTCTCAGCTTTCTTCCCAGGCCTTTGGAGCACATCTGTCCCTCAGCACTGGACCCTTTTCTTCACAACACTGGCTCTCTTGACCCATCAGCACTCAGAGGCCATTTAAAAGGAATCCTAAGTGGCTTCTTGTTTTAAGAGGGGCAGAAAGATGTGAGTTCAGATGAAGTGTGTACATAGTTTTGAGCCAAATAGAATTCTCTGTTTGAAAAATTCTCATTTTATTTCTTGCAACTTTGTTGAGAAAGTTCTAGATTGCTGAAAATATAATCTTTCTGAGTTTAACAATTATTAAAAGATTATGATATGATGTGTGTATAAAAATCTCATTTAGCTAGATGTCAAAATTATAGTGAATTTGCTTTCAGACTATAGACAGTAATACAGTTGTAAAACTCCACACACTATGACCCAAACATTTCTAATTCAGACAATTCTTGAAGTATAGAACATATTTGATGTACATTATTTGGTAGATAAGTGTTCAAGGCATTATTAGAACTTATCAGTCACTGTTAGATATAAGTCCATCAATATGGATTATTATGTTTCACAGGAAGAAACATGCTTTTGAATGGTGGTCCTAGGTAGGAACATAACAATACAATATCTCCTATGAGTATTTAGTCATAGAGATGAGACAGCAATTAAGCTAATGGTGGTGTAGAGATAGAGACAAGACAATCACCAGTTCTAAGTTCTAGGCTATCCAAGATTGTATAGAAAAAGTGTGTGCATGTGTAATGTGTGTATGTGTGTATGTGTATGTGACTGTATGTACGTGTGTGAGTGTATGTATGTGCTTATATATGTGTGTGAGTGCGTGTATGTGTTTAGTATATATGTGTGTGGGTATGTGTGTATGAGAGTGTGTGTATGTAATTGTGTATATGTATGTGTATATATGTGTGACTGTATGTATATGTGTGACTGTATGTGTGTGTAGATGAAAGGTCAAGTGTTTTCCTCTACCACTTTTCTATTTATTTATTTACTTACACCTGAAATTGTTTATCACTGAATCCAGAGTTCTGTGATTGGCTAGACTGGCTGATCAGCTAATTCCAAGATTGTCCTGTCTCTTCCTTCTCAGCTCTGAGATGTTAGGTGTGCATGCCCACGCATGGCTTTTATAAAGCTACTGTGGCTATAAAGTCATGTTTTCATGCTTGTGCTGTGAACATGTTACCCACTGGGCCATCTCCCAGACTCCCAGAGTGCTCCCTTATATATGATTTTCCCCTCCCTATTCTCCCTTCATCTCTCACCAACTTCCTGTGAAGCTGAACAGAGCTCACTTTGGGGCTATTTAATCCCTTCAGATACATTTGGAACATCTCAAGGACTTTTTATTGAGATAACCTGGAGAAAGTACCATAATAGCACATGGAGACAAGACTGATGTTAAATATCTCCCAGGGGATATCTGGTACTGTACAGCAAAAAATGACCCAGTGCAAATGTCAAACATGACAAGGCTGGAGACCTTGCCACTCCACCCACCCTGTTCTCATTTTCCACATTTCAGTTCAAATGTTACCTCCTCTGAAACTTTTCTTTCAAAAGAAACCTTCCTTTTAGGAGCTGGATTGACTTTTCAGATCATTTATCTTTCAGCTTAATTTGCTGTTCTTCCTTCAGACTTCCTGGTGAGTGGGCACGGTGCCTTTATCAGTCTTGTCTGTCCAGTACCCAGTCTAGTCTTTTTGTTAAGTGTTTTCAAAGTATATGAGTGATTGAATAAAAGGAAATGATCTTGTTGAAAATACATCTTCACTTTGGTGCTAATCACTTGGAAGTATTAGATACATCTTGCTGATCCCCTGTGAGAATGTATGGGCACTGAGCAAGGGTTCTTAGCTTATCCATCCACTGTCTTGGTTCTAGCAGCCCTCAGCACTGATGGCAGTAAGGCCTGTAAATCACTATTCAATAAGGCGAGGCATCACTATTCAATAAGGACCCGGCATCACTATTCCATAAGGATCGGCATCTCTATTCAATAAGGGCAGGATAACTCTATTCAGTAAGGCCCGTAAATCACTATTCAATAAGGGCAGGGCATCACTATTCAATAAGGACCCGGCATCACTCTTCAATAAGGGTTGGGCATCTCTATTCAGTAAGGGCCGGGCATCTCTATTCAATAAGGGCAGGGCATCTCTATTCAATAATGGCATGACATCACTATAAAATAAGGGCAGGGTATCACTATTCAATAAAATCCGGGCATCACTATTCAATAATGGCCGTGATCACTATTCAATAAGGGCCAGGCATCACTATTCAATAAGGGCCCGGCATCAATATTCAATAAGGGCTGGGATTCAGTATTCCATAAGAGCAGGGCATCTCTATTCAATAAAGGCCGGGTATCAGTATTCAATAAGGTCTGGGAATCACTCTTCAATAAGGGCCGGTCACCATTATTCAATAAGGGCCGGGCATCACTATTCAAAGGGCCGGGCATCACTATTCAATAAGAGGAGGTCATCAGTATTCAATAAGGGCCAGGCATCGCTATTCAATAATGGTTCAGAATCAGTATTCAATAAGGGCCCGGCATCACTATTCAATAAGGGGAAGGCATCACTATTCACTAAGGGCCAGTTATCGCTATTCAATAAGGGCCGGGCATCACTCTTCAATAAGGACCAGGCATCACTATTCAATAAGGGCAGGGCATCACTATTCAATAAGGGCCTTGCATCACTCTTCAATAAGGGCCGGGCATCACTATTCAATAAGGGCTGGGCATCTCTATTCAGTAAGGGCCGGTTATCATGACTCAATTAGGAAAGGGCATCTCTATTGAATAAAGGCCAGACATCTCTATTCATTTAGGGCTGGTCGTCATTATTCAATAACGTCAGGGCATCATTATTCACTAAAGGCAAGGCATGACTATTCAATAAGGGCCGGGCATCACTATTCAATATGGTCAGGGCATCTCCATTGAATAAGTGCCAAGCATCTCTATTCAATAAGGGCTGGGCATCACTATTCAATAACGTCAGGGCATCATTATTCAATAAGGGTGGGGCATCACTATTCAATAAGGGTCGGGCATCTTATTTCAATAAGGGCAGGGCATCTCTATTCAATAAGGGCATGACATCACTATTAAATAAGGGCAGGGTATCACTATTCAAGTAGGGCCTGGCATCACTATTCAATAAGGGCGGGGCATCACTATTCAATATGGTCGTGTATCACTATTCAATAAGGGCAGGGCATCTCTATTCAATAAGTGCTCGGCAACACTATTCAATAAGGGCCCGGCATCACCATTCAATAAGAATAGGGCATCACTATTCACTAAGGGCCAGTCATCGCTATTCATAGGGCAGGGCATCACTATTCAATAAGGGCCAGGCATCACTATTCAATAAGGGCCATGAATAACTATCCAATAAGGGCCGGGCATCACTATTGAATAATGGCCGGGCATCACTATTCAATAAGGGCAGGGCGTCACTATTCAATAAAGGCCGGGCATCACTATTCAATAATGGCTATGCATAACTATTCAATAAGGGCCGGGAATCACACTTCAATAAGCACCGGGCATCACTATTCAATAAGGGCAGGGCATCAGGTCATCACTATTCAATAAAGGCAGGACTTCACTATTCAATAAGGGCCGGGCATGAGTATTCATAATGGCTGGCTATCACTATTCAATAAGGACCTTGCATTGCTACTCAATAAGGGCCGGGCATCACTATTCAATAAGGGACGGGCATCACTATTCAGTAAGGGCCTGGCATCACTATTCAATAATGGCCAGATATCTCTATTCAATAAGGGCTGGGCATCACTATTCAATAATGTCAGGGCATCATTATTCACTAATGGCAGGGCATGACTATTCAGAAAGGGCCGGGCATCACTATTCAATAGGTCATGGCATTCTATTGAATAAGGGCCTGGCATCTCTATTCAATAAGGGCTGGGCATCACTATTCAATAACGTCAGGGCATCCCTATTCAATACTGGTGGGGCATCACTATTCAATAAGGGCCGGGCAGCATTATTGAATAAGAGCCTGGCATCTCTATTAAATAAGGGATGGGCATTTCTATTCACTAAGGGCCAGGCATCACTATTCAATAAGGGCTGGGCATCACTCTCCATTAAGTGTCGGGCATCATTATTCATTAAGGCCTGGTCATCTTTATTCAATAAGGGCCAGGCATCTCTATTCAGGAAGGGCCGGGCATCACTATTCAATAAGTGCCTGGCATCTCTATTCAATAAGGACAGGGGATCTCTATTCAATAAGACCCGGACATCACTATTCAATTAGTGCAGGGCATCTCTATTCAATAAGGGCTGGGCATCATTATTCAATAAGGACCGGGCATCACTATTCAATAAGGGCTCCGCATCTATATTCAATAAGGGCCCAGCATCTCTATTCAATAAGGGCAGGGCATCTCTACACAATAAGGACAGGATATCAATATTCAATAAGTTCAGGGCATCTCTATTAAATAAGGGCCGGGCATCACTATTCAAAAAGGGCCGGGCATCTCTATTCAATAAGGGCTTGGCATCTCTATTCAATAAGGGCCAGGCATCACTATTCAATATGGGCCAGGCATCTCTATTCTATATGAGCCGGGCATCTCTATTCAATAAGGGGCGGGCATCTCTATTCAATATGGGCTGGGATTCTCTATTCAATAAGTGCCTGTCATCAGTATTCAATAAGTGCCGGGCATCTCTATTCAATATGGGCTGGTCATCTCTATTCAATAAGGGCCGTGCATCTCTGTTCAATAAGTGCTGGGCATCTTTATTCAATAAGGGCCAGGCATCTCTATTTAATAAGTGCAGGGCATCACTATTTAATAAGGGCCAGGCATTTCTATTCAATAAGGGATGGGCATCTCTATTTAATAAGTGCAGGGCATCACTATTTATTAAGGGCCAGGCATCTTTATTCAATAAGGGCTGGGCATCTCTATTAAATAAGGGTCGGGCATCTCTATTCAAAAGGGCCGGGCATCTTTATTCAATAATGGCTGCGCATCACTATTCCATAACGTCAGGGCATCACTATTCAAGAAGGGCCGGACATCTCTATTCAATAAGGGCAGGGCATCTCTGTTCAAAAGGGGAGGGCATCACTATTCAATAAAGGCTGGGCATCTGTATTGAATAAGAGCAGCGCATATCTATTCAATAAGGCCTGGACATCACTATTCAGTAAGTGCTAGGCCTCACTATTCAATATGTGCTAGGCATCACTATTCAATAAGGTCCATCAATCTCTTTAATAAGGCGCAGACATCACTATTCAATAAGGGCCGGGAATCACTATTCAATAAGGGCTGGGCATCACTCTTCAACAAGGGTCGGGCATCATTATTCAATAAGTTCCGGGCATCTCTATTCAATAAGGGCCGGGAATCTCTATTCAGTAAGATCGGGCATCACTATTAATAAGGGCCCGGCCTCTCTATTCAATAAGGGCAGGGCATCTCTATCCAATAATCCCGGACATCACTATTCAATAAGGGCATGTTATCACTATTCAATAAGGGCTGGGCATCATTATTAAATAAGGGCTGGGCATCACTATTCAATAAGGGCCCCGCATCTCTATTCAATAAGGGCCGGGCATCCCTATTCAATAAGGGCAGGGCATCTCTATTCAATTAGGCCCGGACATCACTATTCTGTAAGGGCAAGGCATCTCTATTCAATAAGGGCCGGGTATCACTATTCAATAAGGGCAGGGCATCACTATTCAATAAGGGCTGGGCATCACTATTTTATAAGGGCCAGGAATCACTATTCAATAAGTGCCCGGCACTCTATTCAATAAGGGCCTGGCATCTCTCTTCAACAAGCGCCAGGCATCACTATTCAATAAGGGCCAGGCATCATTATTCAATAAGGGCCGGGCATCTCTATTCAATAAGGGCATGGTATCTCTATTCAATAAGGCCCGGACATCACTATTCAATAAGGGCAGGGCATCACTCTTCAATAAGGGCCGGGCATCATTATTTAATAATGACCAGGCATCTCTATTCAATAAGGCCGGGAATATCTATTCAATAATGGCCAGGCATCACTATTCAGTAAGATCAGGGCATCTCTATTGAATAAGGGCCAGGCATCTCCATTCAATAAGGGCCGGGCATCTCTATTAAATATTGGCCGTGCATCTCTATTCAATAAGGGCCAGGCATCACTGTTCAATAAGGTCCCCGCATCTCTATTCAATAAGGGCAGAGCATCTCTATTGAAAAAGACCCAGTCATCACTATTCAATAAGGGCCGGGCATCACTATTCTATAAGGGCCATGCATCACTATTCAATAAGGGCCGGGCATCACTTTTCAATAAGGGCAGGGCATCACTATTCAGTAAGCGCCAGTCATCACTATTCAATAATGGCAGAGCATCACTGTTCAATAAGTCAGGGCATCAGTATTCAGTAAGGGCCGGGCATCATTATTCAATAAGGGCCTGGCATCTCTATTCAATAAGGGCAGGGCATCTCTATTTAATAATTCCCGGACATCACTATTCAATAAGGGCCGTGCATCATTATTCATTAAGGTCTGGGAATCTCTATTCAATAAGGGC
>CAJQZJ010033930.1:0-12424 GCA_907164525.1 Lophiomys imhausi
TAAGAGTCTTCCAGTTGTCACATGGAATGTGCTGGTTTTCCCAGCAACAAGTATTGATGGGTGTGAAGCCTTGTGAGTTCATTAGGTACCTTATTTCCATGATTTTTTGGAAACTGGCACATAGGCACCCTCTGCCTGGCATGCACAAAACTTCTAAGGCTCCCAGAAGCAAACCATATGTTTGGAGTAAACCATATTATTTGCATAGATACCTTAGACAAAGAAAGCCATGCTTAACATTTAGGCAGGAGTGGAATTTCTCTGCAAATCTCAGGTCCCAGAGACTTCAGACAAGGCCAGTCCTGTAGGCAGGACTTTCCAGGGATAGCTTGCTTGTCAACTCATCTATGCAGCTGTCTTCATTATGACTGTTGTGAACGTCAGAGGCCACCTAACTCCCTGTACTTTGTGCCATAGTATTGTATTCAACGTTATTATGAATAATAAAAAAGTGGTACTTTCATGCAATGGAGGACTTCATTGTGGATGAGTTTATAAGTAAATATTTATGTTATAGTATTTGAAAAGTCAAAAGGTAAAATGTCATATCAGCATGACTATCTCTGTAAAACAAATATTTTTGAAAAGACTATAAGGAAATATACCTGTAGATTGTGAAATTATATGTATTTTTCTGTTTATAACTTCCCATGCCTTCCAGTTTTTAAGTTTAAGTAAATAGTATTTTGATAAAAAATTAAAATAAGCTATTTTAGTTAAAAAAATTAAAATTATGGACCAGGAGTATAGTTCATAAGTGGATCACATACTATACACATGCAGGGCCCTGGATTCAACAGACAGTGCGAAAAACCAAAACAAAATGAAACTATTAAAAGTTTAGCCTAGTTTTAAGTACCACAGACTCTCTTAGATTAACAGCCTGAAGTATCCACTTACAACGGTTGATGACAGGATAGGGCAGAGCGTAACGCTTCTGACTGCAGCTTAGAAATACTTGTTGCTGGGAATGAGCATCTGCCTGGCAAGCTCAAGGCCCTGTGCCAATGCGAAGCACAGTGACAGACAGACCAATAGAAGATGGATAGATAGAAGACAGGTAGGTAGGTAGATAGATGATAGACAGACAGACAGATAGATGATAGACAGAGAGATAGAGGATGGTCAGGCAGCTTTTGCTTCTTGGTGTATTTTTCACTTTACCTACCAGTACTGAGCTTGTCTCTGATGCGTTATCATTATCCTTGTCCTTTCAGTTTGAGAGTAACAGCTTACATCATCTGGTTCTGAAGATCTGTCAAGCACGTGTTTCTCCCATATCACCCCACTTCTCTCCTGACCTACAGTACTTGGTACCTCAGCTCTTCAGAGTGTCTCCTCGGGATCGACCATCAATTAATTCCCTTTTGAAAAGGCCTTTTTTAGAAGCTCTCATTGCCCGATACTTGTCACCTGAGGTAGGTTTGGGGGTGACTCTAGATCTTGGTAGAGATTTTTGGATGATAAGTTCTTGACACATTTTTTTTGATTCAGGTCCACTCAAGAAGAATTCAGTCCCAAGCTCATATGCAGAACGTGGCTTGCTGGGGAGGCAGTCCATGGTAAGGATCTTGCAACCTCACAATCAAAGAGCATCTGTGGGTAGCTGGAGCGTGCCTTGGTGGTATGCCACTCATTTAGCTTGCACCGGACCCTGACTTCCATCTCCACAGTCACAAAAATGAAATAATAAAACCCCAAATTCAGTTCTCAGCAGGGCATCACCACACCTGTGACCCCAGTGCTTGGGAAGCTAACAGAAAAAGGATCCCAAGTAATAGGCCCTACCTCAACTATGTGTGATCTGACCCTGAAAAAGAAAATCCCAAAGCCATTTTGTCATACCCAGTCCAAAAAAAAAAAAGTCCAAAGTCCAGCTCTTTGGGTTGGTGGTGTTGCCTAGTGGTTTAGCACTTGACTAGCGCGCAAGAGACCCTGATTCAATCTTTATGGCATAGGAGACATAGAAAGAGGAGTGCTCATATCCTTATCTGATTCATAAGTGTGACTGGGTTTTCACACCACTGTATGAGATGTGCTTTGCTCAAGCCTTGCTGCAATCCCAGCACGCCAACTGCGTGACGCACAAGGGAAAAATGCATTTATCACATAAGTTTCACGCCATGAGTTTGGTGTGATGCACATATATTATTACACTTGTGGAGAAATTCTAGAAACAACAATGATGCAGGGAGTTAGAAAATGCAAGTGTGTCAACAGGCTAGAGATCAGCTGGTCACATGGGGACAGGTGGGTGTCCCTAAGAAGTTGCATATCTAGCTCAGACATGACCTGGGGAACTCGGCTCCTTTCTCCTTACTAGCTAGGAAACCTTCACAATGCTAGTAGAGATACTTGAAGTGGCTAAATCAAAGCTTACTTTTTGCTGATGTGAAGGGAGGAGGGGGGCAGAGAAAGGATAGAGTGGGAGAATAGATCATGAGCTTTGTACACTCATGGAGCTAATTTATTCTGTAATTTAAAAAAATGGACTATCCCTTAAAATTTATGAAGTCTTGAAAAGCCCATAGGAGCTGAAGTTTAGATCTTGGACCTAATAAAAATAGTGTGAGAACTTAGATGTAATTCAGAGAATGCAGGTGGTGTTTAAGGGAGTGATAAGAAAGGAGAAGAAATTAGGTGCCAAGAATCAGCTGACCTGTGGGGATGCTGAGTGTGTATATGGGGGGGGGTGAGTATTAAGACTGAGAAAGTAAAAGTAGCAGGATTTAGCTGGAGGCATATGTCTGTACTGACAGGGAGTAGAAATACACTGAAAGGAGTGTATGACAGGAAAATGCAAACAAGAAACTGAGAATGAGGCAAGTTACAAAAAGAATTAATGATAATTCTTTGTTGTATTTGTTTTGACATTGCATATCCATCTAGAATTTAGTGTTTCTGTGGGTCGAGACCCTGAACAATCTTTCACAGGGGTCACCTAAAACCATCAGAAAACACAGATATTTACATTATAGTAGCATTACTAATAACAGTAGCAAGATTACAGTTATGAAGTAGCAATAAAAATAATTTTATGGTTGGGGTCACCACACATGGGAACTGTACTAAAGAATAACAGCACCAGGAAGGTTGAGAACCACTGGTCTAGGTGAGAATGCTTAGAGGAGGTGAAAAAGTCCATTGTCTACATTTGTGATATAGGAAGATTAACAAACAAACAAACAAACCAGATGAACCAGGCATGGTGGTGTATGCCTTTAATCCCAGCACTCGGGAAGCAGAGACAGGCGGATCTCTGTGAGTTCAAGGCCAGCCTGATCTGCCAGAGCTCTGTTACACAGAGACACCCTGTCTTGAAAAACCAAAAAACAAAACAAAAACAAGAGTATATTTGAATGAAGACCAAGGCAAACATACTAGAAAATCTACAGCAGAAAGACAGGAAGAGGGTTTCTTTTGTCTTTCTTTCTTTTTTTAGGGGGGGGGTTCAAAACAGGGTTTCTCTGTGTATCCTTGGCTGTCCTGGACTCACTCTGTAGACCAGGCTGGCCTTGAACTCACAGAGACCCACCTGCCTCTGCCTCCCAAGTGCTGGGATTAAAGGCGTGACACCACGCCCGGCCATTACATTTGGAAGAGCAATCAGTGCTCTTAACTGCTGAGCCATCTCTCTAGCCCCAGGAAGAGGGTTTCTATTGCTGTGATAAATACCATGACCAAAAGCAACATGGGGTGGAAAGGATTTATGTGGCTTCCATGTCCTCATCGAAGTCCATTCCTGAGAAGTCGCGGCTGACCTTGGAGGCAGGAACTGAAGCAGAGAACATTGAGGCCTGCTGCTCACTGACTTGCTATCCACTGTTCCTTCAGTCTGCTGTTTCACACATCCCTGGACCACCTATCCAGGAATGGCCCACATCAATCATCTGTCAAGAAAATGCCCCAACAGGCTTTCTCACAAGCCAATCTGATGGAGGCATTTTTCTTAACCAAGGTTCCCTTTTTCCAGATGACCCAGTTTTAGTCTAGCTGACAAAACGCTAACCAGTGTAGGTGTTGTCTGACAGCCCAAGCTCAGATATTTCATTATTATGTGTAATTGTTTCTGTACAATCTTACCCTTAGTTCTTCCTTTCCACAAAGTAGTTGTTCAAGGCTGGGAATATAGGGCTAGCTCAGCTGGTATAGTGACCAAGGCTGTGGGTTCAGTTCCCAGCATGATAGGAAGCACGTGCTTCTAATCCCAGCATTCTGCAGGTAGAGGCAGAAGAATCAGGAGTTCAAGGCAATCAGAGTGTTTGAAGCTAGCCTGGAATACATGAGATCCTTTCCCCAAAAAATAAAATAAATAAAAATTAAAATGTAGTTATTACTATAAAAATATATAAGATAATACTATATTTTTTTATTCAAGGAAAACATGTTGTGATACTTCATCATAAATTCTCTCACAGGTGTAGAATATAAAGTCAACAGTATTTCTGTGGAAGGCAGTTTCAATCAATGTTCTTATGTCAATATTAATGGTCTAGAAAAAAATTTAAATCTCAAGTTGTTTTATTTTGGTTTTAAAACAATTCTAACCCAGGCCCTTAAGATTCCTAAAAAACCCTGGTAAGAATAGCCGTTCATGGTGGTGCAGGTCTGTAATCCCTACACATGGGGGATTCGGGCAGGAAAACTAAATGTGAGGCCAGTCTGAGTTACCTAGAGACCCTGTTTCACACATGGAGGGAGAAAAGGAGGGCAGAGGGGACGGGACACAGGCGTAAGGCTGACCTAACCAGGACTGTGCTGACAAACTTTAGATGTTTCCCACAGCAGCTTGGCATGGTTGCTTGATTCATCAAGAGGGAAACTGGCTGGACCACGCCCTGCTCTCCGGAGTTCATGTGTGTGCCAGGAGCGGACAGGCAGCCATGGGAAATGGGAAGCAGTGGATTAGTCATCACACAGAGCTGCAGAAAGCCAGGCCTGGGTTAGATTCCCTCCTCTCACCATATCTGAGGATGGGAAGACAAAATCCTGCCTTGGAGAAAGAAAACACTTTAGAGAATCTTTCTGTTTAAGCCTTTCATCATCCCTGACTGAGCCCCCTCCTTCCTCTTTTTAAAATTAATTATATCTGGTGTGTGTGCATGAGTGTGTGTGGAGGTCAGAAGACAGTAGCAGGGGTCGCAGGCATTGACTTAAGGTTGCCAGGCTTTGTGGGAAGCACGCTTACCTGCTGAGCCTCTTCACAAGAACCTTCTCCCTAGCTTCTGGAAATTTCTAGGGCATCTTTGCCATTCTTTGGTTTGTAGTTTCAGAACTCTAGTCTTCACCTTTATCACAAGGTGTTTGACCCTAGTCTCTCCTCGCCTCGCATTCTCTCTCTCTCTTTCTTTTGTTTTTGTTTTTGCTTTTTGAGACAAGATTTCTCTGTGTACCAGTACTGGCTCTCCTGGACTTGCTTTGAGGACCAGGAGGGTCTCAAACAGTGATCCGCCTATCTCTGCCTCCTGAGTACAGGGATTAAAGGCGTGCACCACCATGCCCAGCTACTTTCTTTTTAAAAAATATTTTACTGAATCTTTTTTCTTCTTGATGCCAAAGCGTTTCTCTCCTGAAGTTGCATTCTGTAACTTTGAACTTCCAACTACAAGTGAATTGTGAGTTCTATCGCTAAGGTGAAAATCTCCCTGTCATTTTGGTGCCTGAGATGATCAGTGAAAATGTTTACTCAGGAGCTGGGTGTACTGGAGCTGAGCATTAGGTCCATGCCAATGCCACACCATGAGGAGGAGAGAAAAGAAAAAAGGAGAAAGTGGGGAGAGGGTTATGTTTAAGTGGAACATTCATATTTTCTCAGGTCTGCTGCATACCTTCAGAGGAAAACTGAAGCTCAGCAGTATAAGTTAAAAGTGGAAAGACAATTGGTGAGTAAGACTCCAATTATGGGAATGCTCAGGAGTTTCCTGACAGCTTCTCTGTTCTTAGACGTTTATGGGTCCAAAGTCTTTCTGCTATAAGATCAAGGCCACCTACTATTTATTTTACTTTTTATTTATAGATGAAAAATCATGCTTTAGCTGGCCTCAAACTCCTACTAATCCCCTGCCTCAGCCTCCTGGGTGGAGGAGTATAGGCTTGGGTCACTGGGCCTGGCTTACACCACTCTTATTGTGAATTGTTCAAAAGTTCAAGTTCTTATTCTCTCTGTCACAGCCTGAGGCTGCTAAACCTCAGCAGAACTTAATCTACAGCTACAACTGACCAATTCAGCAAATGGACACACCATTGTTTATAGACAGCACCAATGGTTCCATTTTAATTTTTAAATACCTCAATTAAGAAAATTTTGCTAATCACCATAAAATCTCCCAAATCTCCCATGCAGATGGCTTGGTGATATACTCTTCCTCCTCCTCCTTCTTTTTTTTTTTTTTGGTTTTTTGAGACAGAGTTTCTCTGTGTAGCCCTGGCTGTCCTGGACTCACTTTGTAGAAGAGGCTGGCCTTGAACTCGCAGATCCGCCTGCCTCTGCCTCCCGAGTGCTGGGATTAAAGGCATGCGCCACCATGCCCAGCCAGTGATATACTTCTTATCTCAAGTAAATAGTTCAGATTATGCTAGAATAGGCAAGTTTTCCCTATAAATTATTTCATTTAATAAACAGGGTCTTCGTCCATCTTCTACTGAGCCACATCCCAATGAGACAGAAAAACTACAAAGCCATGGAGAGGAGACTGAATTCCAGGAGCTTCGGTATAAGAAGAACAAAATGAAGGACCAGGTTTAAAAATGTTCAGTTCTCTCTACTGTTGTGAATATGTCATGGTCCTTCACACAGCAGCCTTTCTTGCCATATGCCAACATTGCCCCCAGCATCAGTATGGACAGCTGAGTTCACAAGAGTTTGATAAAATGACTGTCCATCATTAAATTAGGGTGATTTTTATTAGCTCTTTTAGGACTATTGTAATGAAATACAAACTTAATATAACAGCAGTAACATTGTACCATACTTTTGGAGGCTGACAGTGAGAACCAGTGCAGACAGTCATGAGCCCCAACCTAGAAGCTTGTACACAGTAGGCTGCTGGCTTCTGGAGGAGGCATTATTGCCTCGGTTGTTTGTGTGTGTGTTTGTGCTGGGATCTAGGCATCAGGAATTATGTTTGGGGTGCTTCTTGACATAGATTTCTGGTCTAGTATTTACTGGGTGGGTATTCAGTTCTTTGGTTACTGTTGTGTAATCTGTGTCCTAGCCAAGTGTGATGGCTGTGTGGTTTCTGGTAGAGAGCTGTTCTGCAGGTCAGCAGAGAGTCACAAAGGAATAGAGATGGGCTAGCAGGAAAGACTGAGAGAAGCTGTAGGAAAGATCCTGTATTTCACCAAGAGGCTGAGCCCAAAGTGGACAGAGGTGCTATGAGAGGAGGGGTCCTGAAGGCAGCTGCTGCAGGATGAAGGGTAAGTGTGGAGTGACTGTAATGAGCATAGGAAGGAGGATAACGGCCTCTACCTGAGTCCCAGCCTAGGCTGGCAGCTTTGGGTTTTTGGTAGAGAGAGGCTCTGTGGGTAGGTAGAGTCACAAAGGACTGGCAATGGTAGAAGGAAAGTCTGAAAGGTGTTTCCAAGAAGAACTAAAGGGACCCGGGGTCCACACCAAGCAGCCAAGTCCCTAGTCAGCGGGAGTGGGCTGTGCTCATTTTCTCAAAAGGAGTCTACTCCAATTGATTGAGAGTCCACTCTACTCCAGCAAAACTTCATTCTTAACTGAATGCATCTACAAAGATCCTATGACCAAATAAAGTCACATTCTGAGGCACCGTGGGTAGGACCTGAATGTAGAGGATGGTGGTGATGATAAAGACAATGATGATGATGGGTGGTGGTGATGACAATGATGATGATGATGGTGATGATGGTGGTGATAATTTTGATGATGATCATGATGGTGATGGTGGTGATGATGGTGATGATGATGATGGTGGTGATTATGATGATGGTGATGATAATGGTGATGATGATGATGATGATGATAGTGATGGCGATGATGATGATGGCGATGATGATGATGGTGATGATGAGTGAATTCTCTTCATGGGTTAAGACTAGACTTACCCAGGCTAGTCTTGAACTCAGGTAATTTTCCTATTTCACCATTCCATGTAGTTAGGACTAACGGTGTGTACCCCAGCTTTCACATACCTTTTGAGGGGCAACACATTCAGTTAATGCAAATGGAATATGCAGAGTAGCTGCACATGATTTGGAATTGTAATAAAGATCTCTGTCCCATACTAGTGTGTCCCTTCCAGGCTATGAAGTACTACAGCCAAGATGAGCATAGCATTACATTTAGAAACAACTCATTTTCTAATGATTACTTATATTACATGTTTCAAAAATTATAGGCTATGTAGAGGTTATTTTCAAGTTTTAAATTGGCTTTGCTTTTCAGGAATATTGGAAACAGCTAGAGGAAATCCGCCAACAGTACCACAGTGACATGAAGGAAATTAAAAAGAAGATGGGGAGAGAGCTGAAGGTAAATTCACCCTACTTGAGTCAACTTTGTTCTGTCAATTTAGAGGTAGCAAAATTATTATCTATTAAAAGCAATGATCTTACTCGGCATGGTGGCACACACTTTTAATCCCAGTACTTGGGAGGCAGAGGCAGGTGGATCTCTGTGAGTTCAAGACCAGCCTATTCTATGGATAGCCAGGGCTCTGTCACACAGATAAACCCTGTCTCGAAAAACCAACAATAAATAGATAAATAAATAAATAAATTCAATGAACTTAATAATATGAATTTATGCTTAGCATATCCAAGGCCCTGTGTATAATGCAACACACACACACACACACACACACACACACACACACACACACATGTGCATGCACACACAGGCACATACAAACACACATATACATAGACACAGATACATGCACATCCACATGCACCCATACACCCACCCACACATGTACACACATGCACATATGCACATGCACATACACACATACATGAACACATGCACACGTGTACACAATCTCTTTTTTTTTTTGGTTTTTCAAGACAGGGTTTCTCTGTGTAACAGCTCTGGCTGTCCTGGACTCACTTTGTAGACCAGGCTGGCCTCGAACTCACAGTGATCCGCCTGCCTCTGCCTCCCAAGTGCTGGGGTTAAAGACGTGCGCAACCACGCCTGGCCACAATCTCTTGATAGGAAATGAGATAGAGGTAATCATTCAGGTTTCTTTCTTCATAGGAAAGCTGTCAGGCCTAACAGATACTTAGCATTATGGTTTACTGGAGGCAACACAAGATGATGACGGGATCTGACGATCTTCATTAGGATTCCTTGTTATTTTATATATGTGTGTGTGTGTGTGTGTGTGTGTGTGTGTGTGTGTGTGTGTATAGTCTTCCTTGTGATCAGAAAACCAGTGTTTACTGAGCAGTTGCTTTAGGACAGAACTGGATTGAATGCAGAAAGTGCAAAATGAATATAGACTCATGTCAGAAAGGAGAGTAAAAAGTGCCAGAGGTTATTAAACCCAGTTGTGAGCAGGAGGCTCAAAGTCTATGTGGTCATGTACAGCATCACTTTTCTTTTTCAGGCGATATTAAATTACTAATGATTTTTAAGTTATCATGGGACATAATGAGTTTGCATGTGGCCTTGGCCATTTTCCTCACCAGATGGTCTCTCTCCTGCTGTAAATCTCTAGGTACATATGAGGTAAAGTGTGCATACTCATCTTTCTCCCTCCTCCAAGAACATTTCAATTAATGTCTCACAAGACTATATTGTCTGACATCATTGCCGTCTTACTCTGTATAAATACAGACTAGTGGTGCTCACATTCCTCAGGACATACTTCTTTCATTTACAAGACTGTGTAAGGTAAAGGCTGAACACAGTTGACATCATTCTTGGAAAGCCCATGATGGTGCTACCCTGGAAACTCATCCTTTTATCTCTCAGGTTTCTAGAATTGTAGGAGATGGCCTTCTCTTTAGAAGGTCTGAGCTAAGTGTCTGTTCTAAGTGAGCCATACAGAGACTTGTGCTGGATGTAAGGGTTGGGTGTCTGCAGAGCAGAGCTTCATTCGTGGTGTGGAGCCTTGTGACACCATCAGCCTTATGTGCTGGTTTGTGATGGGAAGCCTGGATCCAGAAAAGCTGAATAGCAAGCATCCTTCTCTCTTTTTATTTTTTCTTCCTTAAAATTTTTGGTACCAGGGATCAAACTCAGGACCTTGTGCATGCTCTCCAGGGCCAGGGAGGAGACATTTCTAGAGAGTCTGTGAAAGAAGCATTTAGTGAAAAATAAGTCAATCACCAGGTAAAGGAGGAATGAGGAGGGTGTTGAATATCTGTGACCAGCTCTTCACACTGTCAGAGAGGGGCAGGCAGTAAGCAGCCTACAGAGCCAGTCTCATTGACTGTATAATCTGTAATATTAAAGGCGAATGCAGACCTCAGTCATAAAACCTATTTGGTGAAGAGGAGTGACCTGCCCTCCCACCCTGATGTACATGAGGAGGAAGAAGCCTCGATGCAGGTAGAGATGGATTTCACCAGGGGTTTGTGAGCTTCCCAGTGAGGGTGCTCCTGCCCCAGGGGTCAGGGAGAGGTCTGACCTATTGTTGTACCACTCTGGGGACCTTTTCAAAAGCTCAGACTCTCTTTGGTCAATTTCCCTCTTCTGTTTCTCCCAGCCTGCCCCCACCACACACACATGCACGCACGCACACACGCACACACCATCATCTCTAGGCAATTGCTCATGAGCTTTCTGTCACAATGGATTAGTTTGCATTTTGTAGATGTGAGCACAGCATATAAATGCCGCCATCGCTTTGGGTTCCCCTTTCAGCTGGCATCTTCCATGCAACAGGAAGCATCACTATGCTCAATAGTGTTGAGTTTCACCTGTGTTATTCATTTAGTTTATCATTCTTTGCCACTGTTGAGCACATTCCACTGCATAAATATATCCAAATTTGTTGTCAATTCAATAATAGATGGATATTTAGATAGTTTCCAGCTTTCAGCTATTGCAAGCAGCTGGGACCATCATGGGCAAGTGTCGGCCTCATGTATGTCAGGGAACTGTCTCCCTTATTCCCTTGGGACAGGGTTTACAACTAATCCTGTAGCTGACTGTTTAGGCTAGGCTGGTTGTCCAGTAAGCTCCAGGGTTGTCTGTTTCTGTTTCCCAGTGTTGCAGTTACAAGCACACTTAGCCATGCCCAGACTTTTATGTGTTTACAGGGAGTTTCAAAACAAGTTCTCTTGCTTAGGCAGCAAGTGATCTTACATGCTGAGCCGTCTCCCAGCCCTAAAGGGCAAGTCTTTTCTTTTTGTTTTGTTTTGTTTGCTTTTTAAAGACAGGGTTTCTTTGTGTATCCCTGGCTGTCCTGGACTCATGTTGTAGAAAAGGCTGGCCTTTATCCACCTGTCTCTGCTTCCTGAGTGCTGGGATTAAAGACGTGTGCCACCATACCTGCCTGGCTAAAAGGCAAGTCTTAAAGTGATAGTCACGTCTCACTTTGGTGTAATTACATTGGCCTGGGATGGCTGGATCATATAGTAGGCATATAATTTTCCCCTTTTGGCAATTCTGAGAACTGAACCTAGGCCCTCGCATATTCTAGGCAAGTGCTCTAACATTGAGTTGTTCCCTAAAACCCATTATGTTTCTTAGAAGAGACAGGATTTTTTATATTGTCCAGAATGGCCTCAAACTCAAGGTCTTCCTGCTTTCTTCCTGAATAACTCATGATCATCTTGTGTCATCCTCTTGAGTTGCTGGGATTACAAGCATTTGCCACCATCCCTGACTGGTATATTTAACTTCTGTGTATACATGTATGTGTGGGTGCACATGCACATGTGTGTGCAAGTATGTGGAGGACAGAGGTCATTGTTGTTGTTCCTTAGAAGTGGTCCACCTTTTTGTTTGTTTGTTTGTTTTTGAGGACACGGTCTTTCATTGGGCTGGAGCTGGTCAAGTTTGCTATTGCCCCGTGAGCCCCAGGAATCTGTCTCTGCCTCCCCCATAGGTCTCCAACTGAGCTTGTCCAGGATGGAGCTTTTCATTGTTCCCATCCCTCACAAAAAGTGGGTTTTCAGACTTCATAAAGTGTAAGCTTTATGCCAGTGAGTCCCTTTTGGCCACGTCTACTGTGTTCTTCATTGGTGTGGATCCCAGAAGGCGGAAATGGCTCAATAAAAATTTGTAGAATTCTAATTCTCCACCTAGCCAGATCTGTCACAACCTTCTGCAGAATCTAGCCTGACCCTCCCTTCCACACATCCTCTGTAACCTGCCAGATCTTGCCCAGGTCCCTCATCCAGTGCCACAGTCTAGTCTAGCCATCCTCCCTGAAGAATATCCAATCTTCAGGCTTCCGCCAGGACCCACCCTAGAGTGAGTGCACAGCACACACACACACACACA
>CAJQZJ010033930.1:12434-24064 GCA_907164525.1 Lophiomys imhausi
CCACCCTAGAGTGAGTGCACAGCACACACACACACACACACACACACCCTGTTGTCAAAATTACACACTAAAGCTGAGATGTGGCTCAGTGATAAAGCACTCACCTAACTTATACAAAGCCCTAATTTGATCCCCAGTATTACAAAGGAAAAATCATATTCTTAATCCAATTGAGTTAAATTGCATGGGAGCAATGATCATTTTGTAACATAGAATTTTTGCTCATTAAAATTCCAGTGTTAAATACATAACTATTTCAATTTGATGGACACTGTACCTAACTTTTTAGTGAATTATAATAAGCTTTTCTTGACAAAAATGCTTTTATTCTAAAATGAATCATCAGATTCAATTTATAAATCATTATAGAAATAAACAACAATGTGAATTTAGACATCATGAATATACAATTGATATGAGGTGGCTGATTTATGTTTTTCTCTAAACTTTCAGGATATCTAGAGAGATTTGAAACAAATTAGGTTTCAGAACATAAGAGAGTAAAGTTCAAAAACAGAGACATAGAGTTAAGGTCTAAACATTCTTGTTTTTGCTTACATATTAGAAAGATGATTGGGTTCACACCTTGCGATCTAGGTGGCCTGTGTGACCCCCATTCTGGCTCTATTATGAAATAGCCCTACTGTTTGGTGGTACACTAATGATCTTAAGTGTGTGTGGTATCAACATGAATTGACCACAGGGGCAGTAATTTGAAGCTTTTTGTTGAACTGCTAAGCTAATATTTTTTTCCTTGCTTATTCTAGAGAGGGGTAAAGTTTGAAATTAGCCTAGATAAGTGTATTTCTGAGGAAGACACAGTCCAGGGGAACAAGGTATGTCATTATGTACGTGTTACTGTGACCACTTATGACAACGTGAGTCTGTCTTCAGGTTCATGAAATTGTTGTACGAGCTGTAATGAAAATATTCTTAAATGAGTTATTTATATAGTTATTGTATGTAGTCAACAGTTAATATGTTGATTTCAAAATTATTGAGCAAGTAACCTGAAAGTGTCTGTTCATTTCAGATCTTAATTAGTTCTAATAACTTTTCAGCTGCCCATGGGTGAATCTCATGTGCAGAAAAACAAAGATTTCTTACTTGATTTTAACACCTCTTAAAATTTCACCTTTCATCAGAACTTCTAAGAAATGTCAGTGTCAACCTTAACTGATCTCCTTTTTCCATTATGTTTCTTCTGAATTCATCTTTTAGATTGCTAAAAGTTAAATAAAAATAATCATACCTGACACTATTTTGTGTGTGCTTGTTGCTAGAGATTAGACCTCACATGCTAATATATTCATATATATATAATATCTATTATATTCATATATATATATATATATATATATATATATCTTCTTCCATTGAGCCACCCCCAGCCCTTTCATGTTCTCTACCATCTCTTGAGAGCTGGGAACACAGGTCCATGGCAGAGCACGTTAACATATGTAACACTCAAGGTTGAGTCCTCCCAATTTTTATGTCATTGTTTGTATTTTTGTAAACATTTTGCTATATAATGACTCCATTAGCACAGAGGGAGTTAGTGTTTTCTCAGCCATTTGGCTTCTGATGCCTCAAAACGGTGGGATCTCAGCAGAATGGGTCTGGGAAAGGTCTCATCATATAACACCCACGATATGAGGTACTGGCATAAGAAAAGAGACTCCAACTTTAGCTGCCAGGGTGTTTTTCTCCTTTCTTAGCCTATGCTTTTTATGCCTGAAACTATAGTGACCATTTTAGTATTGGCGATGGGATATGAGGAGCAGTTTTAGGACCTGACCAACTTGGTTGTAAAGTTCAGTGTGGTTGGCACCTATGCTGTCAACTACTGGAGTGGCTGAGCTAGGGTGATTGCGTGAGTCCGGGAATTCTAGAACACTGTGAACAACACAGTGAGGCTCCAGCTTACAAAAAAGAAGGAAGCTGGAGAGATGGCTCAGTGGTTAGGAGCAATGGTTGCTCTTCCAGAAGATGGGGTATTTGATTCCCAGGCCACATGACATATCCCTGTCATCCCCAGTTCCAGGGGATCCAACACCCTCTGCTGGCCATCTTGGGTACGGGACATACAAGTGGCACCCAGACATACATGTAGAAAAAACACTTATACATATAAAACAAAAGTAAATGAATCTTAAAAAAAAAGAAAGGAAAGGAATATTATGTTGGATATTGAAAGCAAGGCATGGATAAGAAATCTCTGAACTGAGTAGTGTGATTTTGAAATAGAAAACCTGGGTAAAATTGAGTTGTTCTATGATCAGGGCCAGCCGCTATTTGCGGAAGAAATGAAAACATTGCTGTTTCTGTCTCAGCCAAAATAGTTTCACCTTTAAAACTATATGGATGTGTCTGACATATGTATTACTCACCATGAAGCTCGAAAGTTAAGTTTGGGAATATGCACAAAATTAATGCATTTAACTCTCAATGTGGCTTCTTTCTCATGAAAAAAAATCGTGAAATTTCTTTAGGCAATGGACAAAGTAAATGATTCTGTGAGCTTTGGAGATGGCATGAAGTTTCAGGAGTGTAGACATATGAAGGAGCATGAAGGTTACACAGACAGAGCCTTTGAAGAACTCTGTGGCCCAGGAGCAGGTACATGTTGCTTGAACACGGGGGAGAAAAAGGGAGCTTTCCATTTGCAATCCATCTCCACCTCTCTCTGCTGGGGTCCCAGGGCAGTTCTACCCACTCCTGCAATTTCAGCAGCTCTAGGAGTGCCACCCTTAGGGTCTGTCTCATTACCTGCTGGACAGCTCTCTGGGCACGTGTGACAAGTACCCTAACCTCAGTGTATGTCCTTCTCCTTCCCAGAGACCTTTGCTTCAGGCCAAGGCCATTGCCAGGGTGACAGTTCCTCCTCCTACAAACCCAGGGCAGCTTCTCCTCAGAGATGCCTCTGAATATCCTCTGGTTCCATACCTTCTGCTAGGTATGGAGGGGTGAGTCCCTGTCACCTTTGAGCACTGTGGCGATGTGAGAAAACATGAAAAACCCAGGATTCTGGAGCCAGGGGTGGTTTAAATCCTCACAGGCACTGGGATTTCTGGTCATGGAACATTTCATCTTTTGCAAGTTATTTCATGTTCTGAAGCTCCTTTTCCTCTTTGAGGCATGGGGAACAGCAGTAGTAATAACCACACAGGGTCACTGTAGCAACAAGAGTGCTTAGTAAACCATCTTCCCTTAATTTAAAAAAAAAAAAAGATTGACTGACTTTTATATGTGTGTGCCTGCATGGGTTTATGTGCACCACTTGCATGAAGGTGCTGGTGGAGGCCAGAGGTGGCAGAACCCCTGGAACTGGAATTGCAGGAGGTTGTGAGCTATTTGATGTGGGTGCTGGGAACTGAACTCTTGTCTCTGGAGGAACTGTAAGCAGTCTTAACTGCTGAGCTATCTCCCCAGGACCTTCCCTTCTCTCGATTTTTTCTCTGCCTTCCCCTGACTATGTTTGCTTTACTTTATTTATTTTTTTAGTACTAAGGACTGAAAATAGCAGGTTGGTTTGTTTGATCATACCAGGCAAGTCCTCTTTTTGTGTTTTTTATTTCGAGACAAGGCCTCACCTATGTTGTCTGAGCTGACCTTGAACTACAGACCAGGCAAATCCTGCCCAGCCTTCTTAGTTCCTGGGACCACAGGCCTGTCCTACCAGGCCTGCTTTTCTTGCTCATTTGTTTGGTTTGTTTGTTTGAGGCAGTCTCATAGCATAGCAGCTGAGCTTGAGCGAGGATTATATGTGTGCACTACCATGTAATGTACAAACATGTTTTATTCTCTGTAATTTATTACATAATTACTAGTGTTATATTGGTACTCCACTCATATTTTTTGATAGTTCTGGTAGTTCAGAGTCCATACCTCACAGCTCCACATTGAGCCCTGGGGGGCTATGATCCTATGGTGACTCTCCCTTCACATCTAATGCCCCTTCTTTCCTTTTGTCTCTAATGAGAACACTCATCTCCCCAGTTAGCTATGTAAACATTCGCATACCTGGCTTGCCTCAGTTTCACCTTCCTATAACATTCTGCTTCACCTGGAAACATCTCTACTCAATTCACTGAGTGTCTTAATTCTGGATCTCCCGTGCATGGCCAGTGGTAGACAGAGCAAAGACAAAAGACAAAAATCACTGTCCTGAAATGTGATTTTAAATGTGAAATTAAAGAAAAGGAGGTACAGACATGGACATGTCCTGAGTCCAGAATGCTCATCACCGCTGGGATAAGAACTGGCTGGGAAGAATCCCCATTCTGTCAGGGCTTGCTCATGAGGTCTATACTTTCCTGTGTAGGTAATGATTTTTGGTCAAAGAGAACTAGGGTCCTGTGACAATGGCTCAGTTTATAGAGTGCCTGCTGTACAAACAGAAAGACCTGAGTTCAGATCCTCAGCACCCACATAAAGAGCCAATATTGGTCTGTACCCTTAGGGATGGTATGTGCATAGAGACAAGAGGATACCTGAAAGCTATTGGCTAGCCAGTCTAATAAAATCCATGAGTTCCAGGTTCAGTGAAAAGAAAGACCCTGACCTGGGCATGGTGATGCATGCCTTGAATCCCAGCACTCAGGAGGCAGAGGCAGGTGGATCTCTGTGAGTTCAAGGCCAGCCTGGTCTACAAAGGGAGTCCAGGACAGTCAAGGATACACAGAGAAACCCTGTCTCGAAAAACCTAAAAAAAGAAAAGAAAAAGAAAGACCCTAATATAACCTGGCATGGTAGTGCATGCCTAGAGTCCCAGAACTTAGGATCTGGGAATGGTGGCCCTTGCTTGCTGTTCTAGCACGTGGGAAGCTGAGGCGGGAAGATTGCCATGAGGTCCAAGCCAGTCTAGGACAAAGAAAGGGAGCATGTTGGGGGAAGAGAGAACTATGGAGAGAGAGATTGCATCTGCAAAAATGGATTCGTATGAGAATTCTCATAGATGTCTCTGTGACTGGTCCATGTATTTTCTTAGCAGTTAGTCAAACTGGATAATGTTTGATAATGTCCAACATTAGTGATGACAAAAATGAAACAACTTTGAAAACTGTCTGCAGTTTCAGCCTCCCATGTGAGATCTGTTAGAAGCCCAAGTGGTGGTTCCTGTGGCTTGAACGTCCTACCCTTGGGTCCCTATGCCGGTTAGTCTTTTGCCACTCAACACAAACTAGAGTCATCTGGGGATAGGGAGTTTCAATGAAGGAATGGTCTCTGTCAGGTTTGCCAATAGGCAAGTCTGTGTGGCATTTTCTTGATTGATGTGGGAGGACCTCACCCATTATGGGCTGTGACATGGCTGGGCAGGTGGCCCCTTCTTACCTATAAGAAAGGTAGCAGAATGTGAGCCTGAGAGTAACAACTAAGCATCAGTCTTCCATGGCCTCTGCTTCAGTTCATGCCTGGAGTTCTTGCCCTGATATTCTTCATGATGAACTGCATACTGTAAGATGAAATAAACCTTTCCTCCAAAAGTTGCTATTGGTTATGGTGTTTGTTACAACAATATAAAGCAAACTTGGACTAATAACTGTTTGGTGCTGCTGTTATACTCTGGTTGCTATGGAACTAATAAGTTCTTTTCTTACACCTAGAGGGTTTCTTTCAGGATATGGTTGCTGTAGAGAACAGGAGGCAGTGGGATACCAGAGCACCTCAGACTCTGCTGCAAATAATGGCAGCAGCAGATGTCACCTCCACCTGCCCTACCATGCCTGATGGTGAGTCTCTGGCCAGTTGTCAACCAGCAGCAAGGAAAGACCAGGTGCTGGCACAGCTGTGCTGCTGGCACACACAGTGTTGGGATAGCTGCCACTTCTCAGTCACTAAACAGTTTACAAAGACATTGTTTTGGCCTCTTGAGTGTCAAGTTGAGACTTGTCTGCTAGCTATTCTAGCAGTTGACGATTTTGGTAAAGGAAGAAAATCTCACCTGTCATCTCTCCTTAAGTGAAAGAGGGGGAACAGGATGGGGGTCCACTTGACGTAGTTCCTTACACCAGCTTAATTACAGCCTTGTAATTTCATTGGTGATTTTTTTTCTCCTTCACCAGTAAAATCAGTCTTAAGGTTAGGTATGCCACTCTGCTGCCAAGGGCTTACCTAGCATATGCAAGGTCCTGGGTTGAAGCTCCAGCAAACTCAGATGGTCACATGTATGTAACAAGCAGTTGTTACTCACTGAGCCATTTCCCAAGCCCTTGTGCTTCCTTTGTTCTTCTTCTTCAGTACTTAGCCCCAAGAAAGAGTTGAAATTTAAAACTGTGATATAAGTTGAGTGGACAACCATCCGTGTCCTTGGATTCAATTGATCACAAATGGAAAATATTCAGAAAGCAGCTTTCATCTGTGCTGAACACATAACAGACATTTCCTTGTCATCATTCCACAAGCAGTACAGTATAACAATGATTTATGCGCCATCCGCATCATGCTCTGCTGCATAAAAGTCATCTAGTGTAGACTTAAAACATATGCAATAGGCTGGAGAGATGGCTCAGCAGTTAAGAGTATGTACTGGAGGACTCATGTTCAGTTCCCAGTGCCCAAATATGGTGGCTCGCAACCTTATATAACTCTAGTTGTAGGAGACCCAACACCCTTTTCTGGGCTCTTTAAGTAACCATATGCACAAACGTACACTCTCACATATACATACATACTAAAAATTAAATGTTAAAAATTAAGTGTCCTGAAAAATTAGATACGGTGGCACATGCTGTGATCCCAACATTTGGAAGGTAATGATGGAGGCCACGAAGATCAGGAGTTCAGGATCATCCTCAGCTACAGAGACAGTTCAGAGCTAGCATGAGCTACATGAGACAGTGTTTCATCCACACCCATTGAAAAGTATGTGTGAAGATGTGCATAGGTTTTATGCAAATAGTGCATATCTCACACAAACTACTTAATCATATATAAATTTAAAAAATATTTTATTTTTTTATTATTTTTAGTTGTGAGTCCTTGTATCTGTACATGGATCTAAACACAATTGAGCAGTGCCTGTGGAGGCCATAGGCATAGGATCTCCCTGAAACTGGAGTTACAAGTAGTTGAAAGCCACCATGTGGGAACCAAACTTGGATCCTCTGCAAGGGCAGCAAGTGCTTTCAGCTGCTGAACCATCTCTCCAGCCCACATGCACAGACTGTTATTCCTTGGGTGTCCTGGAACTAATCTTTGGATGCCAAGGGATGAGTGTGTATTACTGAAATGAGCTATTGTAAGTGTTTGAGCTGACTTACAACTCAATAAGACGTCTAAGGGCGAACTCAACTTAAAAAATCAGCACATGGAAATTTATCACAGTTTACACAGCAAAATATGACTCACTTCTCATCAACATGTGCCAACAGGCAGTAAAGGTTTTTTTTTTCTATATTGGTCTTTTTATGAAAAAAATCAGGGATGTGATTATGTCCATAGTTGTAACATTCTGTGGTATTATAAAAACTGAAACAAAGAAGCATCTTTACTTTCACTAAAGCAGTATCCTTTTCAGATGGTCAAGTTATTGTGATGAAAGAGTGTCCAGAAAATGGGAAGCAGTGGTGGTTGGATGTGCCAGGGACCTTGTGTGCTTCGGCAGCAGGACGCGCCTGCAGTAGTTCATTGTCTGCCAGTAAAGGACAACCTGGTATGTAGTTAATTTTCAACAAAGTTACTGCTGCCTCCAAGGAAATTAGGTCACTGCTTTACAGATGCAGAATGGTACCTTTAGCTTGGAGAGAGTATTGAGAACATGCCTTGCCTTGTCTGGTTTGCTCTAAGCAAGCTGGTTTCAAGTGATGTAACAACGTGCACTTCCAAGGACGGGTATAATTTTGTGTAGTATTTCAAGCTGACAACTGATGAAAAGGATTGGTACTCTCGGGATAATAATCTGGCATTGCTTAGGTCTGGTAGCTATTCGGTGGGCTCACTTTATTTTCCTATAGAAAGTAGGAACACAAACCAACATAGTTCATTTTGTTTTTGTTTTTTTTTTACTGTGTGTCACTATGTAGCTCTGGATGGCCTGGAACTCTTTGCTATGTAGACCAGGCTGGCCTTGAAGTCACAGAGATCCACCTGCCTCTGCCTCCCGAGTGCTGGGATTAAAGGCGTGTGCCACCACGCTCAGCAATTAGACTGAACTGCCATGTGGTTGCTGGGATTTGAACTCGGGTCCTTTGGAAGAGCAGTCAGTGGTCTTAACCACTGAGCCATCTCTCCAGTCCCTATGTTATATTTTTTATTAACATATTTCCTTACTGACCCTAAATGGCTACTATATAATTAACTTTATCTTTGTTTAAGCTTAGATTCATTAGTGATTTTTTCCACTGAATCAAAATATAATTTTCTGTGTTATTGTTTAACTTTTCCCCTATGATGTTTATATTTATGTTATTGTGTAACTTTTCCCTAAGATATGGACACTAAATTAATTCTGGAGAAATCAAGAGTAGGTAGGTACTGTGCTGGGCACATATGGCCCTAGCACTTTGGAAGTAGAGGCTGGAAGACTCTGAGTTTGAAATAGCCTGGGTGTCAGAAATGGGTTAGACAGTTCCAAGAAAGTGATCACACAATCCAAAGTATTTCAGCAAGGCAAACCATTCTACTTCTGCAGGGCGGGTAGTCACGTCAGTCAAGCAGTCAAGCACACACAGCTGGGGCCCTGATGGATTTTAACACAAAAGGAATAAAGAAACAAGATGATATAGCTATTCTGGTACTGGACAAATAGATTTAAAACCAAAACTAAGCAAAATATATATGGGAGGATATTTTATGCTCCTTAATGGAAAAAAATCCAAGAGGATATTACAGTCCTAAACGTGTACACCAGAGAGACACCCAGTTTCTTTTTTCTCTTCTCTTCTTTTCTTTTCTCTTCTTTCTTTTCTTTTTTTTTTTTTTTTGAATTTTCAAGACAGAGTTTCTCTGTGTGTCCCTGGCTGTCCTGGACTCACTTAGACCAGGCTGGCCTTAAACTCACAGGGATTGGTCTGCCTCTGCCTCTTGAGTGCTGGGGTCAAAGGCGTGCGCCACCATGCTCGGCAATTATAGACAGCTGTGAACTGCCATGTGGATGCAGGGATTTGAACCTGGGTCTTTTAACCGCTGAGCCGTCTCTCCAGTCCAACACCCAGTTTCAAATAAAACACATGCGATTATATCTAAAGTCATGGATTGACCCTGGTACAGTGATATTGGGAAACCAAAGCACTCCACTCTCACCAATCTAGACAAAAACTAAATAGTATAATGCTGGGGTTAAATGATATCAAGGATCAAATAGAACTAACAGACATCGGCAGGCCACTCCACCCAAATTCTAAAGAATACATTTTATTTATTTTCAGTAGCCCATGAAACTGTCTGCAAAATCAACCACATTTTAGGACACAAGGCAAGTCTCAACAAATTTACCAAAGGAAATTGAAGTAACATCCTTCATATTATCTGACCACAGAGGAGTGAAGCTGGATATCAATGGCAACAGAAATGACAGAAAGTACACAGACTCATGGAAGTGAGACAACGTACTACTGAAGGAGAATTTGCTCAGTGGAGAAATCATGAAGGAAGTTTAAAATTCCTATAACTAAATTAAAATGAAAACAAAACACACCCAAACCTATGGGGCACAGCACAAGCATTCATAAGAACAAAGTTTATAGCACCAAGTGCCTACATTAAAATCTGGAAGGACTGAATATTAATAAGTTAATGCTGAACCTTAGGGTCTTGGAAAAATAAGAGCAAACAACACTGAAAAAGAGTACATGGGCTCTCTTACACAGAGAAACGCTGTCTCCAAAAAAAAAAAAAAAAAAAAACATGCAGGGCTGAAATTAGTGAGAAAGAACAACAACAAAATACAAAAAAATGTCAATTAAAAAAAAACGTTGAAGCTGGGCGGTGGTGGCTCACGCCTTTAATCCCAGCACTTGGGAGGCAGAGGCAGGAGGATCTTTGTGAGTTCGAGGCCAGCCTGGTCTACAAAGTGAGTCCAGGACAGCCAAGGATACACAGAGAAACCCTGTCTCGAAAAACCAAAAAAAAAAAAAAAAAGTTGGTACTTTGAAAAGATTATCAAAATTAACAAATCTTTTCCCAAGTTAGCAAAAAGAAAGAGAGATAAGACCCAAGTTAATGAAAGCAGAGATGTAAGGGAAACATTACAACAGACACTGAGGAATCTCAGAGAATCACAACGGCATACTATTAAAATCTATACTCCACCAAACTGGAAAACCTAAACGAAATGAATTTCTTAATTCATATGACCTACCAAAATTAAATCAAATTGAAGTGAATAATTTAAACACACAGCAGTAATTAAATCTCCAAACTAAAAAAATGATCACACCCAGATAAATTCTACCAGACCTTCAAAGAATTAACAACAACACCCCTCTCTTTATTTCATAAACTAGAAAAGGATCACTTTAAAATTCTTTCAATGATGCCAGGATTACCCAGATACAAAACCAAAGATCCAACATCCCCTCCCAAGAAAGAGAGAAAATTATTGGCTAATCTTTCAAATCAACATAGATGCAAAAATTCTCAATAAATACTTACAAACCAAATTCAAGAACACATCAAGCAGCTTATCTTCCATGATCAAATTGGATGCATCAAAGAGATGCGGGGATGGTTCATCATTAGTAAATAAGTAAATGCAATCTACCACATACAAAGACCCAAGGACAGAAACCACATGATCATCTCATTAGACTCAAAATCCTTTTACAAAGCCCTATATGCCTTAATGATTAAAGTCTTGGGAATCTAGGGATGCAGGGGACATATTGCACCATAATAAAAGCAAAGTTCCAACATCATGCTAACTGGAGAAAAAGAAAAACCAAACGATTCCACTAAAATGAAGAACAAAACAAGGATTTCACTCTCTCCATTCCTATTCAATGTACTTAAAGTCTTAGCTAGGGCAATAATGTAAGGAATTAAGAAAATACAAATAAGGGAAATAAAAAGTAAAATTATCCTTAATTGTAAATGTTACAATTCTATACAAAAAAGATTCTGAAGACTCTACCAGAGAAAATCTATGATTGATAAATACATTCAATAAAGTACCAAGAAACAGAATTAACACACAAAAATCATTAGCCTTTCTATAAATAAAAGAACAAACTAAGCCGGGCGGTGGTGGCGCACGCCTTTAATCCCAGCACTTGGGAGGCAGAGGCAGGCGGATCTTTGTGAGTTCGAGGCCAGCCCGGTCTACAGAGTGAGTCCAGGACAGCCAAGGATACACAGAGAAACCCTGTCTCGAAAAACCAAAAAAAAAAAAAAAAAAAAGAACAAACTAAAAAGAAACCAGGAAAAACATTTTGGAATAAATCTATGAAATTGAATACACATAATAAACACTTTCAGACACTGAAGACACTGGAAGCTGAAAAGACCTCTTGTGCTCACGGATTTTGAAGACTGACATGGTGAAAATGATAATCCTGTCAAAAGCAATCTACAGAGTCAAATGCAGTCCCATAGAAATCCAACTAATTCTTCACAGATTTTGAAAATATAATCTTAAATTTCATTTGGAAACACACACACACACACACACACACACACACACACACACACAC
>CAJQZJ010033930.1:24074-38448 GCA_907164525.1 Lophiomys imhausi
ACACACACACACACACACACACACACACACACACACACACACCTCAGGGTAGAACAAACAACCCCGAACAATAAATTAACTGCTAGAGTTGTCACCAACTCTGATTTTAAGTTATAGTAATAGTCACTGATCAATGAAATAAAATCAAGGCATAAAATATAAATCCACATACATATGACCACCTGATTTTTGAAAAAGAAGACAAAACTATGCATTGGAGAAAAGACAACATCTGCAACAAATTGTAGTCGTCAAACTGGAAAGCTACATGTACAAGAATGAAGTTAGATCTGTGTCTCTCACCCTGAAAAACCTCAACTCAAAATAGATGAAGGACCTTGACCTTAGACCTGATATCCTAAATCTGATGGAGAAATAAGTAAGGAATATGATTGAACTCACAGGCACAAGAAAGGTCCGAAAGTACAGGACCCTAGTAACACAGGTGTTAAGACCAACAATTGACAAGTGTGTTCACACGAAACTAACACTCCTATACAACAAAGGGCACCATCATTCAAGGGAAGAGGCAGCCTACAGAATGGGGAAAAAATCTTTATGAGATATCCAACCAACAGAAGATTATTATCTAGAACATGCAAAGAACTAAAAACACAAAAAAACTAAACATGAAAACAACCTAATTAAAAATGGGTTATGAATCTAAACAGAGAGTTCTCAAAATAAATAAAATATACATGGCCAAGAAACATTTAAAACCATGTTCAATGTCTTTAGTGACCAAGGAAATGCAGACTAAAACTACTTTGATATTTCATCTTATCCAAGTCTGAATGGCCAAGCAAGGAAACAAATGACAACAGATGTGGAAAAAAGACAACACTCATTCATGTCTGTTAGGAGTGCAAACTAATAAAACCACTATGGAAATCAGTTCAAAGTTTCATTAAAAAAAAAAAAACCCTGAAAACAGATCTACCATATGGTATAGTTGTACTGGTCTTGGGTATGCACCCAGTGTATTTTATATGGTACTGAAGAGACACCTGCTCATCCATGTTCATTGTTGCTCTGTTCACAACAGCCACGAACTGTAAACAGCCTAGATGTCCACCCACTGATGAATAATGAGAATTGGTACATACATGTCACTCAATGAAATATTATTCAGCCATTGAGAAAAATGAAACTAGGGCTGGAGAGAGATGGCTCAGCAGTTAAGAGCACTTGTTGCTCTTGCAGAGGACCTGGGTACAGTTTCCAGCACTCATATGGTAGCTCTCAGCCATCCATTAACTCCAGTTCCAGGGGACCCAATGCCCCGTTCTGACTTTTATGGGCACCGGGCATGCACATTGTACACATACATGCACACAAAACATTTATACATGTAAACTAAATCTAATATAAAATATTTAAAAAGGAAAACAAAATTATGTTTTCAGCTAAGTGGATGAAACTGGAAACTATCACCCTGAGTATAATGACCTAGACACAGAAAGACAAATCTCTCATGTTTCCTCTCATTTTTGAATACTAGCTTTGAATATTCCGATATGAGTGTTTCATTTGGAATGCTCCTAGAGGCCAGGAATTTGGTAAGGGATCATTGTGGAGAGGAGCTTTCAGAAAGAAGATATAACACAGTGATATAAAAAGCTAAAGGGGAATAATCACTTTTCTCATCATTGATACTAAATGCTCAACAAAAAGCAACTTTAGGGAAAAAGGACACCTTTTGGCTCATGATTTGAGGGGCCACTGCCCATCATGGTCACGAAGGTGTGGCAGAAGATGTCTCTTTGGTGGCAGGAGCACGTGGCAGCTGCTTGCACATTTCAGTGCACTAGGAGGCAGAGATGGGACAGGAAGCAAAGCTGGACTACAAACCTCAAGGCTCTTTGCTCAGCAACCCATTTGCTCCATCTCGGAACCACCTCCCAATGGTTCCACAGCCTCCCCACATAGTACCACCAGCTGCAGCCAAGTATTCAAACACATGTACCTGAGGGAGACATTTCACATCCAAACTGCAACACGTATCTGTTGCCATTCCTGTCAGTACCTTGTTTTGCCATCATGAATTGCATTCACTGTAGAATTGTGGATATATGCTCCTCATCAACTACAAAGATTAGTCTACTTTCATCTTTATTATTTCTTTCAGTGGCAATAAAACCACAGCTTCCTAAAGAAGACCAGGAAGAGGGAGAAACAGCCTCTGGCATTGTAGTGGATGATGAGCAACTGGGTCCAGGATCAGATGATGATGATACGTGAGTAGGTCATATACAAGTGAGACAGAAGATGGTCCGTAGAGACCTAAGCCCATAGAGACCTAGCTAAGGAGACCAAGTTTTACATTATAAATTGATTTGTTTGGGCTCTGTCCCCATTCCCCCCTCCTTGCTATGTGCATGTGTGGGCAGAGATGTATGTGTGTCTATGTGTAGAATTTTTTTCTGTTTTAGGGCTGAATCACAACCTGTTTCACACCAGGATACATATCTATAATCCCAACACTTGAGAGTTATAGGTAGGAAGGCAGGAGAATCAAGAATTCAACGTAATTTTCAGCTACAACCTAGTTCAAGGGCAATCCAGGGTACATGACATCTTGTCTCAACGCTATCCCCTGCCCCCGCGAAGGGTGAATTTTATCATATTAAATATATATGCCACATCTTATTTATTTGTACATTGATGATGATTTTGGTTCTTTATAGCCACGAACATAGTTTAGCTGTTGTAAATTTGGCAGTCCTCCAGCCTGTCTTCAGGTACGGTGCATTTTCACTGTTGTTGCGTAGTGACATGCACCCGCTTTTGTAGTGAGAATTCTGGGATTTTGGTTTCTTTAAAAAACACAGAAATAGGGGCTGGAGAGATGACTCAGTGGTTAAGAGCACTGGCTGTTCTTCCAAAGGACCTGGATTCAAATCCAAGCATCCACATGACAGTCCACAGCTGTCTGTAATTGCCAGGCAGGGTGGTACATGCCTTTAATCTCAGCACTCAGGAGGCAAAGGCAGGCAGATGTCTGAGAGTTCAATGGTCTGGTCTGCAGAATGAGACCAGGACAGCCAGGGATACATAGAGAAACAATGTCTCAAAAAAACAAAAAACCAAAACAAAAAATCCCCACAGAAATAGGCTGGGTGTGGTGGCGCACACTTTTAATCCCAGCACTCTGGGAGGCAGAGGCAGGAGGGATCTCTGTGAGTTCGATGCCAGCCTGGTCTACAAAGAGAGTTCCAGGACAGCCAGGGCTGATACACAGAGAAACCTTGTAACAAAAATTTTTTATTTAAAACACTTATAGTTATTAGTACTAAACAAATACCTATTAAACACCTATATCCTATAACTTTATATCTAATACCTGTACATATTTAATATCTAAAAACACCTAACCAGTGCTTTTTTAACTTCCTTAAAAGGACATTAATATTCTTAGTACGGGTCCATGCAGGATAACTTGATTATGATAGTCTGTGTATGGCAGTCACTTGTAGACAGTCCTTTCAAAGCTTAGCGTCTGTTGGGCCTAACTTTGGCTGTTCATCTGCCCAGCCTATTTCAACTGCTAAATTGTGGCCTGTTTATGAGACCAGTCTATTGTAACAGCTAAACTTGAATTCGGTTTCCTCCATCAGCTGAGACTCATCTCTATAGTCTCCTCAATCTGTGTTTGTTTCATGGCTTAATTTCTCACCATTTCTGAACTCCACCTGTCTTTTCTGTCAACCTTCTTTGCCACAAAAGGCCTTTCTCTGGTAAAAAGTCTCAATCTTGGACTCCACCTCTCAGTTTATGACCATTGCGGTTCAATACTGACGAAAGGAATACCTTCCTGTACACTTCTCCAGCATGCATTGATTTCTCAGTCTGTGAGGAAGAAGAAGCAGAAGAGAGCACCATGTAGAGCTCTTTGGTTTATATATTGCATCATCTTGAGATCTCGAGGGCCCACAAGATTTCTCATGATATCCAGCAGTCCCATGGCTTCTTCAGTAACTGCTTCATCTGAGGCTTGTGCGATTTCTTAGTCATGCCCCCCTTCAACAGGTTATTTTGTGTTTCTCACAGAGCTATGGCCTCAACTGGGCTTTGTCCATTTCAGCAAGTTAAAGGGATACCAAGCTCCTCATGTGTTCCCAGATGCTAAGCTGAAATACATACTAGTTCACCAGAAAGGCCTAACTTCTACCACATATCCTCTTTTCTGTTAAATAACTAATTTGTTTTTAATATTAATATATATTTATAGAGCCGGGCGGTGGTGGCGCACGCCTTTAATCCCAGCACTTGGGAGGCAGAGGCAGGCGGATCTTTGTGAGTTCAAGGCCAGCCTGGTCTACAAAGTGAGTCCAGGACAGCCAGGGCTACACAGAGAAACCTTGTCTTGAAAAACCAAAAAAAAAATATATATTTATAGTAAAAATAATTATAAAATTTATATATACAATATACACAATACATAAAATAACCATAACTTTTTACCAAATACATAGATAGTAATATTTACAAAACCCTGTCTCAAAAAAACCCCACTAAAATATAAGAATATGTTTTTGTTTTAATCCCAGGTGTGGAGATATGTGCTGCTTTGGACTGTCCTTAGCAGCTGACTATGATCTGCCTCTTGTTCTAGCAGAGGCATGATTTTGCCAGCTGCACAGAATTTCTGTGATTGTGTTACATTTGGGATTCTGGGAACTTTTCAGAGGGTATATAAATGCTAGAGCCCCAGTAGGTGGGGTTGGTGGTTGTTGGTTTTTCAGGGGGGTGGCTGTGGTTTGTTAGTATTCATGCTCAAAGAGGAAACAAGAAGAAAGAAATTAGCTCTCCTCTCTCTCTCTCTCTCTGCCCTCTATCCTTCTTTCTCTCCTATCTAGTGATAAGGGGTGAAACAGGGGGTGGGTGGGTAAAGGGTAGGAAAAAGAAGAACCTACAAAGTAGCAAAGACAAGCTACACCCTTTAAAAGACCCTGATCACCCCAGATGGCTCTCTCTGTCTTTGTCATTCTGTCTCCCGGTCTGTCTGCCTGCCTCTCTCTCTCTTTCATGTCCCACTCTGAGATGGCCCTTTTCTTTTCTCCTTTTCCTCTCCGTCAGTAAATCTCTTGCCCTAGATCTGTTCCATGGCATGCTCTCTTAAGACATACCTTGCCTCCAACCTGGGAAGGTACCTTTCGCCTCTTTATCCTAGTAATAATAGCTCTCCATGCATTTACAGTCTTTATTTGAAATAGGATTGGTCTTTCTATGTTGCTAGGCTGGTATCCAAATTATCTTAATGCTCTTCCCATTTTAGCCTCCCTTGTAGCAGGGAACAGGCATGTTTCACTGTGCCTGGTGGTTTAAAAGGGATTTCCCAATATTTTCATTTTCTTCTACAGGTACTACTTAACTTTATAGTTGTTATTGATACAGGTTTTGCTTTTGGCAGCTCTAGGGACTGAACCTAAGACTTTTTACATGTTATAGATGAATTCTTACATACTCTTTAAAAATCCTATCTGGGTATCATCTATTGGGTTTTACATTTAAACAAATGTGCACTTTTTACCCAATCTAATTGTTTTTTCTCATAGTCATATGTTCTTATTTTAATACTATGAAGTTTTTCCTATAACAATTTTGGCAGCACTGAAAATGAAACACAGCATCCCCAATTTGCATGCCAAGTCTTCTACTGCTGTGCCACACCCTCAGGCCCCAAGGTTTTAAATGTATGCTGCACAAAAATGTATCCTGCTGAGCACACTTGCTTTAGGAAAATTTGTCAACATCGTCCATAGAAGTAACCCCACGTTGAATTAGTTTACCATCTACCTTGTTAGCAAAGGATCAAGGCTGGGTGTCTAGCACAGTGGCAGATCTTATTTAAAGCCCTCATTTGATTCCCAGCACTGAAACAATTCATTTTGTCTGTGTCTTCCCACTAGATTCAGTCACGTGTTTTCTAATGATAGTTTGTGGCCTTATTTTGAAGAGTTATTTTTTTCTTCCTTTCCTATCTCTGTACATTTCTTTCATACCTAAAAATCTAATTGGCCTTTGTTTTCTTCTTTGGGTCCTACTCCATTCTTTTTTTTTTCTTTTCTTTCCTTTCTTTCTTTTTTTATTTCTTCAAGTTACATCTCAATGGCAATCCCCTGCCTACTCCCCCCTCCAGTCCCACCCTCCCACCTTCAACCCCCCATTCTCTTTCCCCCCCTTTTTTTTTAAAGTTTAAGGTATATTTTATTTCCCCCAACAGCTCCCCCTTTCAGTCCAACAAATGGCTCTTTCTCTTATAATGATAGATACAATACAAAACAACAGAGGTAATTAGGCCACAGTTATGGGGGTTATATGGCTTAGCGTACATTCCCAATGTCTAGTCCCTATGTATTTGGCACCTGACTTTAACTTTCTACTATCTAACCATCTCCATGAGTTTAAAGTTCTGTATCTAACTCAACATTCATACTAACTTGCAACACAATTTTAAAAGCATCTTCCTAGATATATAACACTTTCTTGACTCCTAAACAACTCAAAATTTAATTATGAGACTCTAGCTATCTGTTCTTCAACCACCTCAGAGACCTGACATGGATAAATATATCTGATTTTATAGGAAGTACAGGGCCTGCAGCTTCCAAAACTAAGAAATGACATACCAGTGGCTGCCTGGACAGTTCCCATTTTCTCTCCATACATTACAGCATCGATCTTCAGTCATTTGGCCCCATTTCTCTGACAGACATTGATTGTAGAGCAGGGGTTATGAAGGACTTGCCTACCCTGTCTTGGCAGAGCCAGGCTGTCGACTTACCTGCTTCCAAGTTTTGTCCTTTTTGGACAGCATTCTGTCTACAGTTGGAGCAAGGGGCTTTTCCTACCAAGAGATAGGCTTGCTTGCGACTAATTCAATCATCTCCCACTGGAGATTCTTCGATGCTCATCTTCTACTTGGAGTAGAATAGGGGGTGCTGTCAGGAGTTGATATGTCTCAATATAAAAAAAAATCTAAAGTTACGAAAACATCTTTGAATGCCATGTTCTGCAGATCTCTGGAGGTTTTTGAAGAGGCCCTATCAATCTCTTATATTAGGATAAGCAGATGTTGCTTGTCTCTTAGCAGGTTTATTTCTGATTAGCTTAGCAAGTAACTATAATAGGCTGTCATAGTACCTAACACAATGACGGGCTTGCATGACTATTAGTTTGCATTTCTTAATTATCCTAAACAGTTTATGACAATTAGTAGCAAAAGGCCGAAACTTCACATTTCATTTTTTTTCTTTACCCCCTAATCCTTCCATCCCATTTCTCTGGGGTGGGGTGTCCCTATATAACAATCCCTCATCTCAGTTCAGAGGTCTTATGAGAGCCAAGAGCCTCCTCATTCATTGGGGGTCTACGAGGCAGTACCAACAGTGAAAAGTGTCTCATTGCCCGGGAGAGAGAACTAAAAAACAAACAAACAAATAAGCAGACAAACAGACAAAAAAGAATAAAAAATAAAAAAGATAAAAATAAAAAAATAAAAAATAAAAAGTCTATGTCCATGTTCCCTTTGGTGTGTTAGTTGTAGTATCGATATCCTCTACTATATAGCTAAAATCCTACTATAAGTGAATATATGCCATATGCATCCTTCTGAGTCTGGGTTAGTTCACTCAGGATGAGCTTTTCTAGTTCCATCCATTTGGCTGCCAATTACATAATTTTATTGTTCCTGATAGCTGAATAATATTCCATTGTGTAGATGTACCACGATTTTTTAATCCATTCTTCGGTGGAGGGACATCTGGGTTGTTTCCAGTTTCTAGCTATTACAAATAAGGCTGCTATGAACATAGATGAGGAAACTTCCTTATGATTCCGTGAGGAGACATTTGGGTGTATACCCAGAAGTGGTATGGCTGGGTCCTGAGGCAAAGCTATTCCAAGTTTTCTAAGATATTGCCAGACTGATTTTCATAGTGGTTGTACAAGCTTGCACTCCCACCAGCAATGGAGGAATGTTCCCCTTTCTCCACACCCTTGCCAGCATGTGCTGTCATTTGAGCTTTTGATCTTAGCCATTCTGATAGGTGTGAGATGGAATCTCAGAGTAGTCTTGAGTTGCATTTCTCTGATGATTAAGGATGTTGAGCATTTCTTCAAGTGTCTCTCAGCCATTAGGGATTCCTCCCTTGTGAATTCTCTATATAGCTCCATCCCCCATTTTTTGATTGGATTATTTGGTTTCTTGGCATTTAATTTCTTGAGTTCTTTGTAGATTTTGGATATTAGCCCTCTGTCAGATGTAGGGTTGGTGAAGATTTTTTCCCAATCTGTAGGTAGCTGTTTTGTTCGAATGACAGTTTCTTTTGCCTTACAGAAGCTTTTCAGTTTCATGAGGTCCCATTTATTGATTGTTGGTCTTAGGTCCTGAGCTGTTGGTGTTCTGTTCAGGAAGTTGTCACCTGTGCCAATGAGTTTAAGGGTTTTTCCCACTTTCTCTTCTAGTAGATTTAGTGTGACTGGCCTTACGTTAAGGTCTTTGATCCACTTGGACTTAAGTTTTGTACAAGGTGATAAGTATGGGTCTAATTTCATTCTTTTACAAGTGGACATTCAGTTGGACCAGCACCATTTGTTGAAAATGCTGTCCTTCTTCCATTGTGCCATTTTGGCTTCTTTGTCAAAAATTAGGTGGCCATGAGTGTGTGGGTCTATTTCTGGATCTTCAATTCGATTCCATTGATCTAGTAGACTGTTTCTATACCAATACCATGCTGTTTTTACAACTATTGCTCTGTAGTACAGCTTGAAATCTGGGATGGTGATACCTCCAGATGCTTTTTTATTGTACAGGATTGATTTTGCTATTCTGGGCTTTTTGTTGTTCCATATGAAATTTAGAATAGCTTGTTCCAAGTCTATAAAAAATTGTGTTGGTATTTTGATAGGAATTGCATTGAATCTATATATTGCTTTTGGTAGGATAGCCATTTTTTTTTTTTTATTTTTGTTTTTGTTTTTTTTTTTTGGTTTTTCGAGACAGGGTTTCTCTGAATATCTCTGGCTGTCCTGGACTCACTTTGTAGACCAGGCTGGCCTCGAACTCACAAAGATCCGCCTGCCTCTGCCTCCCAAGTGCTGGGATTAAAGGCGTGCGCCACCACCGCCCGGCTAGGATAGCCATTTTTAATTATGTTGATCCTACCTATCCATGAGCATAGGAGATCTTTCCATCTTCTAAAGTCCTCTTCCATTTCTTTCTTCAAGGGCTTAAAGTTCTTGTACCGGTCCTTTACTTGCTTGGTTAGAGTTACCCCCAGGTATTTTATGTTGTTTGTGGCTATTGTGAAGGGGGTTGTTTCCATTATTTCCTTCTCAGCCCATTTGTTTGTTGTATAAAGAAGGGCTTCTGATTTTTTTGAATTAATTTTGTATCCAGCCACTTTGCTGATGGTGTTTATCAGCTGTAAGAGTTCTCTGGTGGAATTTTTTGGGTCGCTTATGTACACTATCATACCATCTGCAAACAGGGATAATTTGACTTCTTCGTTTCCAATATTTATCCCCTTGATCTCCTTTAGTTGTCTTATTGCTCTAGCAAGAACTTCAAGTACTATATTGAAGAGATATGGTGAAAGTGGACATCCTTGTCTTGTCTCTGAGTTTAGAGGAAATGCTTCAAGTTTCTCTCTATTTAATATGATGTTGGCCACTGGTCTGCTGTATATTGCCTTTATTATTTCTAGGTATGGTCCTTGTATGCCTGTTCTCTCCAGAACTTTTAGCATGAAGGGGTGTTGGATTTTGTCAAATGCTTTTTCTGCATCTATCGAGATTATCATGTGTTTTTTTTTCCTTTCATCTTGTTTATATGGTGAATTATGTTGATAGACTTTCATATGTTGAACCATCCCTGCATTCCTGGGATGAAGCCTACTTGATCATGGTGGATGATACTTTTGATGTGTTCTTGAATTCGGTTTGCTAGTATTTTATTAAGTATTTTTGCATCTATGTTCATGAGGGAGATTGGTCTGAAGTTCTCTTTCTTTGTTGGGTCTTTGTGTGGTTTAGGGATCAGGGTGACTGTGGCCTCATAGAATGAGTTTGGCAATGTTCTTTCTGATTCTATTTGGTGAAAGAGTTTGAAGAGTATTGGTGTTAGTTCCTCTTTGAAGGTCCAGTAGAATTCCGTGCTAAAGCCATCTGGCCCTGGGCTTTTTTTGGTTGGGAGATTTTTAATGACTGTTTCTATTTCCTTAGGGGTTATAGGGCTGTTTGATCTGTTCATCTGATCTTGATTTAGCTTCAGTAGGTGGAATCTATCAAGAAAATTGTCCATTTCACTTAAGTTTTCAAATTTGGTGGAGTATAGGTTTTTAAAGCAGGATCCAAATATTCTTTGGATTTCCTCAATGTCTGTTGTTATTTCTCCCTTTTCATTTCTGATTTTGTTGATTTGGGTTTTTTCCTTCTGCCTTTTAGTTAATTTGGCTAAGGGTCTGTCTATTTTGTTGATTTTCTCAAAGAACCAACTCTTGGTTTCATTGATTCTTTGTATAGTTCTTTTTGTTTCTAAGTTGTTGATTTCAACCCTAAGTTTGATTATCTCCTGCCTTCTGCTCCTCTTGGGAGTGTTTGCTTCTTTTTTTTTTCCAATTCACCCAGTTTAGCTGTTAATTCACTAATATTAGCTGTCACAATTTTCTTTTTGAAGGCACTTAGTGCTATGAACTTTCCTCATAGCACAGCTTTCATTCTGTCCCATAGGTTTTGGTATGTTGTGTCTTCATTTTTGTTGGATTTTAAGAAGTCTTTGATTTCCTTCTTTATTTCTTCCCTGACCCAGTGGTTCTCTAGTAAAGAGTTGTTCAATTTCCATGTGTGTGTAGACTTTCTGTTGATTCTTTTGCTATTGAAGTCCATCTTTATTCCATGGTGGTCTGATAAGATACAAGGGGTTATTTGAATTTTCTTGTATCTGTTGAGACTATCTTTGTGTCCAACTATATGGTCGATTTTGGAGAAGGTTCCGTGAGGTGCTGAGAAAGTGTATTCTTTTGTGTTTGGGTGAAACGTTCTGTAGATATTTGTTAGGTCCATTTGGTTCATGATCTCTGTTAGACTCATTATTTCTCTGTTTGGCTTCTGTTTTCATGATCTGTCCATAGTTGTGAGTGGGGTATTGAAGTCTCCCACTACTAAAGTGTTTGGATCGATGTGCGATTTAAGTTTTAGAAGTGTTTCTTTTACAAATGTAGGTGCCTTTGTATTTGTGGCATAGATGTTCTATATTGAGATGTCCTCTTGATGAATATTTGCTTTAACAAGTATGTAATGCCCTTCCCTGTCTTTTTTTTTATTAATTTCAATTGGAAGTCTATTTTATTTGATATTAGGGTGGCTACTCCAGCTTGTTTCCTGGGTCCAATTGCTTGGAAAACCTTTTCCCAGCCCATTACTCTGAGATAGTGTCTATCTTCATTAGTGAGATTTGTTTCTTGTATGCAGTAAAAAGATGGGTCTTGTTTATGGATCCAGTCTGTAAGTCTGTGTCTTTTTATTGGTGGGTTGAGTCCATTGATGTTGATGGATATTAGTGACCAGGGGTTGTTAATTCCCATTATTTTGGTATAGCTGGTCGTCTTGTGTTTCTTTTTGTTTAGTTGCTGTGGAGGTTTCTATTTCCTCTGTTTTCTTGGGTGTAGTTATCTTCTCTGTGTTGGAATTTTCCTTCTAGGATCTTCTGTAGGGCTGGGTTTATGGGTAGATATTGTTTAAATTTGATTTTGTCATGGAATATCTTGTTTTCTCCATCTATGTTGATAGAGAGTTTTTCTGGGTATAGTAGTCTGGCTGGGCACCTATGTTCTCTCAGGGCTTGTAGGACATCTGTCCAGGCCCTTCTAGCTTTTATAGTTTCTGAGGAGAAGTCAGGTGTAATTCTGATCGGTCTGCTATTGTATGTGACTTGTCCTTTTTCTCGTACAGCTTTTAATATCCTTTCTTTGTTCTCTACATTTGGAGTTTCTATTATTATGTGGCGAGAGGAGTTTCTTTTCTGATCTAATCTGTTTGGTGTTCTATAAGCCTCTTGGATTTTTACTGGCATCTCTTACTTTAGGTTTGGGAAGTTTTCTTCTATGATTTTGTTGAAGATATTTCTTGGACCATGGAGTTGCGAGTCTTCTCTTTCCTCTATGCCTATAAGTCTTAGGTTCCATCTTTTCATTGAGTCCTTGATTTCTTGGATATTGTGGGTGAGAGATTTTTTAGCTTTCTCGTTTTCTTTGCATGTTGTATTGATTTCTTCCATCGAATCTTCCATGCCTGAGATCCTGTTTTCCATCTCTTGAATCCTATTTTTGGTACTCAAATCCATAGTTCCTGTTCTCTTCCCTTGATTCTCCATTTCCATTTTTAACTCTGACTGTGTTTTCTTTATTGTTTCCATTTCCATTTTCATGTCTTGAGTGATTCTATTTGTTTTGTACATTTCCTGCTCCAGTTTGCTTGTCTTTACCTGGAAGTCTTCCATTGCCCTCTCTTTTTCTTGTTCAAGTTGAGCCACCTTGTTCTGAAGTTCTCTAATGGTGTTTTCCATCGCTTTCGTATTGTGGCTTCTTTGAATTCCTTCATAGATTTAAGTTCTTCTCGAAGGGATTCTATCACTTTCCATAATGTAGAACTGTCCCTGTTTTCATATGTTTCAGCTGTGGTGAGGTGGTCCGGGCTGGATGAAATAGCTTTGCTTTCTTTTGTTGGAGTCATTCTGCTCTGTTTTTCTTTTCTTTGGTCTGGGGCCTCTGGTCATTGGAAATTTCTAGCTGTCTTCTGGACTTGGGTCCAAAGGAGGCACTTTGGTGTAGGAGTCAAATTGCCTTACTCCACTCCTGTAAGGTGAGTCATTCAGCCCCGCCTCTTAGGTGGAGACCTAACTAATCCAGAGGTTGGAGCTGTGTACACGTAAGCTCTGGTTCCCTGCCGAAAGGGCCAGTACTAGTAAAAAAGTCCGATAGATTGCAATTGCAAATACCTCACAGTTTGCCCATGGTTGGTTCCCTTGGTGGGTAAATCTGCCTTCACCCCCAATAGCCTTGCCGTTCCCACGGCCCAGGTTTGGAAACTAGCAAGTGACGTCACAGTCAACTAAGCTCCTATATACCGCAGTGGGTTGCAATCTGCAGCCTGATGGCACTCTGCAGCCGAGCTGAGTGCACTTCCACAGGTCGCAACCTTTCGCCAGATAGCCGGATCGTCTGTGCGAGACCTGGGGGTGCCTAGCAGGCTGGAGATTATCTCTGCGTGGGGTCTGAATCTGCCCGCTGGGTATTAGATTGGAACTTACCCCGAGTGTCTCTCCTGGTGGGGGAGGGGGGATCCCGATTCTCGGATTCAGAAGCTTCTGTGCGTGTCCGAGAGTGGGAGGGAGCGTCCTGCCCCTGCTTCATTCTTGACCTTTGGAAAACAAGGGGTGGAGGTTGGGAAAAAAATTCCAGTAATGTAGTTTGTCTATTTTGGCCCAGTCTTGGTATCTTAGTTACTATTCTATTGCTGTAATAAAACATCATGATAAAGGTAGCTTATAAAAGGAAGCATTTAATTAGGGGTTTGCTTAGTTTCAGAGGTTCAGTCTATAATCTCATGGCAGAGAACATGGTGGCAGGCAGGCAGGCATGTCACTGGAGCAGTAGCTGATTGTATACGTCCTAATTGTAGGCAGCACTCAGAGAGAGAGAGAGAGAGAGAGAGAGAGAGAGAGAGAGAGAGAGAGAACTTGGTGTGGGCTCTTGAAACCTCATTGCCCACTCCCCAGTGACATACCTCCTCCAACAAGGTCACATGTCTCAGTCCTTCCCAAACAGTTCCACTGACTGTGAACCAACCATTCAAATATATGTGCCTATGGAGGCTGTCCTCACTCAACCCGGCACAACATCCTACAAGAAACTGATAAGCACAGATTTGAGTTTGCTCAGATTTGGAGTTTGAATCATGACATGTGGGTGGCCTAGAAACCCTTACACTAAGAAACCAGCATTAAGAGTAACATTAAAGGATGTTATTACTCCTAGGATCTCAGAAAAAGTAAATATAAAACACCCAAGAGTTATAATGTGTGGTATTTTCTTTTTTTATTATAATGTTTATTTATTACATCAAATTATATCTCCATCATAGTGCCCTCTTTCCACCTCTCCCAGTTCCACCTTCCCACCTTCTCCTCCCTCTCCCACCCATCCCACTCCTCCAATGTGGAGTGTCCCTACATATCAGCCCCTCTCAGTTCAACAGTCATAAGAAGGTTGAGAGCTTCCTCTTGCACTGGGGGCCTACATGGTAGCACCCCTAGGGCAAATTGTCCCATTGATAGGTAACAAAGTCTATGTTCCTGATCTTTTTGGTGTGT